>DWAN01001514.1:0-17618 GCA_018230445.1 Heliconius hewitsoni | reverse complement strand
TTCCCTCTGCCTACCCTGCAGTGTGCGGGATACAGCGTGAAGCTGATTTATAAAAAATATAACATATAATGTATTTTCCTTATTTTATTTATTTTTTTATTCATATTACATTAATTTATAATAAGGGTTATTATTAAATTAATACAGGTTAAATACGCTCCAAAGATAAATATATCGGTCATTTCCCGTGGAATAAATAAGAAGATCCCGGAAGGCAGTGAAGCGCGGGTTCGGTGCTCGGTTGATGCAAATCCATCTGCACAACTGTATGAATGGTATATAAACAACAATCCCGTTGTTGGAGACTATACTGATGAAATGGTAAGTTAATTTAAGATTGTAGTAGTTTTCGTTTTGTATCCCGCTTATGGCAGGGTACGCAAAAGGAACATAGTGATAAGACACTCCGTTTTACATCACCGCCTAATTACATCCAACACAGCATCTGACTGTAAAATCGAAGGTTGTGACTTCCACTCCAATTTGGGGATTGTTTTTTTTTCTACGCGTTGATAAAAAGTTGAGTTTCACCACAACACGCAATGTGTTGACAATTGGACGGTGCATGGGGCACTGTCTATAGGCGAGATACAACTTAAAAATAATAAAAAAAACTATGAATGTAACTGTAACGCAACGGCTGCGGGTTCGATCCCCACTCGAGAGAATGAATTATTAATATTGACATTTTTTCGCTTTGGTACGGTGCAGTGTTGAGTTCCCCCACTAGGGAAAGTGGGGAACGAAGTGTCTTAACACTAGATTTCATCTGTCTATCCTGTTATATGCGGGTCACAGCGTGAAGCTGATTTGTATGTATCTATGTACATATGACGTATGAGCTATTAGTCTAGAGACGTAAAGCATCATCATATGGGTGTTTCATATTTAACAGGATAGTTCTGGGTGCTATTAAGTACTAGTTCCAGTGAATGCGATACGGCTTTGTATGTTAGCTTATTTGTTAATAGACAATTTTTTTTTTCTATTTTATTAAGAAAAATGTCAAGCGCTATTAATGGTGAATTATAAGCAGAAATTAATGCTTCTATAGTTTACGCTAACACAGGTAGTTTTGTTAATTTAAATATAATCATAACTGTCTTTTGAGATAATATTTTGGTAACCGACTGCGTCTTAGAAAGAATATTGTATTTTAGGTTTCTTTGGCATGCCTTACAATGCAAATGACTTGATGGTTTTTAGCATTAATTGGTTTTTCTTATTCTTAGTGGAAAGCAAACAAGCACAATGGAAACATTTTGTTTCTAAAAAATATTTGATAAATTGGATTGGCGTTAACCCATCGAAAAATATGAAAGAAGCATAAATAAATAAATACACATTTAATTTTACAATTGTGATAATTAATAATTAAAATTATAAATAAAACAATTTATAGCTTACACTACAACTACATCACAAGCTTTAGAAACACAGAACAGCAATGAAGCTTCAGTATTAATTCGAAATGAAGACAGGGGTTGTTTAAATGAAACGTAGATACGTACGTAACACGTTGTACGCACGTACTGTTTGAATGGTTATACCTCTATATAGTTTTATGGTGTCATGCCACATCACCCACAAATCATGTTAAACAGAGGGAACCTGGGAACCTAGTGTTGAGACACTCTGTTTCCATTAAGATACATTTGTATTCCATTTTCCGCTAAATTCTGAAAGCATTACTTGTTGAGTGAATGGAGGAATGGAGTGTTTTAACACTAGATTCCATCTGCCTACCCTGCTATTTGCAGTATCCTGCACGTAGTAGAGCGTAAAGACAATTTATTTTTTCTTATATATTTATATATAATTTTTTATAGTTATAATATGTAATCTTTGTTTTAGATCATTTTCAATGTAACACGAAAACATAATAAGGCGAAAGTGAAATGCGAAGTTAGCAACTCGGCGGGCAAGAGCGAAGCGGCACTGACACTGAACGTGACCTGTAAGTGTGTTATTTTGCAGAGAAACTAGAGTGACAAGTCACTATGTTAAACGTTTTATAAGTTGTGTTTTTGATAATTTGTAGTGTGTTAGTACTATTTACACAAAATAATATATTTTAAGCCAAAAAATGTATATAATCATATTTAGCATCTGTAAAAATGTTATTGCACGCTCAGAAAATAAAAATATATTGTTTTAAAAGTACAAAAAAATAAAAGTAGCGGACTTTGAACCCGCGCCTCTTTTAAACCAAGTGACCACTAAATATTTTTTTTTCATCAAACTACCTTGAAATTGAAATTGAAATATACGCTTGGTACAATTCTGGAGGCACTGCGTGACGAGTGGCGGAACTCAACGCCGCGCTTGCCTTGATACCAGAGCAAAGAAAATGGAAATATTAATAATATTTCCTTTCCTGCAGTGAGAAACGAACCCGCAACCAGTCGCATTTACTGTCCCACTTTGTGCCACGTCTTGTCTCAACAAATTTTTAATTAAACACACATTTACCTACAATTAACACGAAACCCCCACAGACCCACCCGCCTTCCGTACTCGACCTCAGGACATCGAAGCAGCTGTCGGTTCAACTGTGACATTGAGCTGTGACGTCGACGGTCACCCGCAACCGGACATACGGTGGTTGTTCCACGAGACGGGACGGATCGGGGTAAGTGATTACCATATCAGTTATTATATAAAGCCTTTAAATAAATCGTTGTCCCTAAGATTCTAGGTAAAGTATCGAAAGTTAAAAATTGTAAATTTCCTTTATTGCTCTATCGAACTACTAATAAAAGCAGTTTCGACTACTGACATGTATAAAAATGCCTAAAGAGCGGATTTTTTGAAATTTTGGAAAAATATAATTAAAAGTAATGCTTAATTTTATTATTAGTAGTTCAAAAGAGCAATAAAAACATTTGCGATTCGTCACTTTCGACACTTTACTCAGGGAGCATAGAAATGTTTGCAAGGCGTTGAGTTCCGTTATTCAATTCGCAACTTCTACAAAATTGAGCGGAAAGTAGAGATCGGAGAGTTCTCTCTCTCTCTCAACACAAAGTTGCCTCTACTTATCGTGCTAGCGTGGAGCAAAAATGGATGTATTTTTAGTGAAGCTGGTTATATTGGAGTAATTTGTCTCTAGATATTGTGTCATATATTATTTGTTAGGATTCGGAACCAACATATCTTATTATGGTGTATTAAAAATTTGGACCCACAATTTTTATATACTGTCCACTAACGTTTTTATATGAACGAGTAATACTTTCAGCAGGTCAAGGGGAAGGCACCGAACATTAAAATCTACGTCGACGAACGAAGCGCGGGACGATACATTTGTAAAGCAAGTGTTGAAGGTTATCCAGATATTGAGAGTGAAGCTACTATATTTATTAAGGGTAAGTTGTTTAGAACATTTCAATATAATAGGGATGTCTATTTAATTAACTTAAGGTAAACTATAGGTGAGTCTTACTTTTCTTCTTGATCTTCTTCTGTACTTGGGGAGTTAATTATAAAGAATGAAATGTTAAGAAAGCAGTACGTTTTTAGCTATTCCGCGTAACCGAAGCATTTTTTACCAAACTACTAACGCCACTTACCTACTAAGTTTAGGTAACTATAGGTAAGCCTAATTTTTTCAAAGCCCTACTATATTTAGGTAAATATAGGTAAGCCTTAACTTGAGCATTCATCTTGACATATTTCTTAATGCAGAGAAGTAGGTAAAAAGAAACTAGTGTTAACAAATCAATATATTTTGAACCATTTTGCTTAACCAAAGAGCTTTTTTGAGATAACTAACATAGTATAAATAATTTTAAATATTTAAAATGGCATGTAATTTTTTAATCGATTTTTAAATAGTACACGTAATAGACTATATACATTGGTTTACGTTATGTGGTGGAATCCTATCCTCTTTGTCTAAAAACCCCGGGAATTACCGCAATTGAAATTTAAACTCTTAACCATCGTGTTCATTCAAGCTTAATACAACTAAGCCACAATATCGTCCGTATCATCTAATTCACACAAATAATTTTATATTCGAAAATGTTATGTTTACATTGTTAAGCTTTCTGTTGTTTCCTGTATAGCACTGTTGGCAGAATGAACTCAGTGTTAAGACTCTCCGCGCTCCACTTTACGCTCAATATTTAGGACAATGTATTTGAGGCGAAATTCAGCACCGCCTTTTGCCTTGCTTCACTTATCAAAGCGAAGAAATGAAAATAATTCATTCCCTTGTGTGAGACTCGAACCTACCAAAATAGCGTTTACAGTCAGACGTTGTGCTGCAGAGCCTCTATATAGTAGGTCGGGGCAAAAGTATTTTCGTATTTTGAATGTATTATTAGTAATTAAACCTCTTTGGCTGTACTGAATGTAACTGGTTGGTTTTAATACCATTGAATGTGACATTCTCAAGATGCAATAAATAAAAAAAAACTAGTTCCCGCCCGCTATTTTTCAAGCACGCAAAATAAATGTATGTAACGAATTTCTTCGTCACATGCAAATTCGTTACATTTTAAAGTTTTATAACAAAAAGGGTAAATATGCGACAAACATTGCGAATAAAATGTGTGCGGTTTACAGACCTAATGCGGTATTAATAAGAGTAGCACAAATGTGGTTCAAGCGTTTGAAGTCTGGAAATTTTAGTGTGAAACATGATTTCGCCCTGTCACAGATAAAATCAGTGCAATCTTTAAGAAAGTGGAGCAAGATCGACATATTAGTAGTTACGGCGTTGCTGAAGAACTGGATGTTGATCCATAAAACAGTTTTATGTCATTTACGAAAGTATGGGTACAAGAAAAAACTTGACATTTGGGTACCACATGATCTTACTGAGAGAAACGTAATGCAACGTGTGTCCATTTGCAATTCTTTGTTGAAACGTAATAATTCCGAACCATTCCTTAAACAGTTGATTTCGGATGATGAAAAAAGGGTGACTTACGATAAGAATGTGCGAAAAAGATCATAGTCGAAGCATGGACAAACCTCACCATCCACCACCCAACAGTAGCAAAGGTTTAATTCCAATTAAAGTATCTGAATGGGGAACAGAAATTCTAGGTGCCTTCTGCCTGACCTACTATATTTAAGATACAGGTTGAAGCAAAGAAAACCACGCTACGAATACCATATATGTACATCTAATCAACAAGATAAATATTCATACAACATGTTAATTGGTGCCATGATCTCGGGCACGTCGTTATTTATTCTAAAAATGACCTCTTTAGCTCAGATTAATTAGGGTTGCATCTATGAGAGCTCGTGTTCAAAATTAACTCGTTAAAAGATGAGGGAGAGTGGAGGCTCTCTCAAAGGTGAGAGGAGTTAAGTTTCACTCTTTTTAATTTTCATTTGCCTTCTAATACTTTGCTGTTACAATCTGGATTTATATTGGTCGCTAAGATACCGGCTATTCTTGAATATTTTATTCAGTTTTTTTTTCAGCTTCACGCTGTATCGTGCTTGTTGCGGGGTAGGCTGTGCGGGGTTAACTTAGTGGTTAGTCACTCCGCTTCTCATTTTCCAATGATGTGTTGACGGAACTCAAAACCACAACAGAGCGAGAAAATGAAAACATTAAAATTTCATTTTGAATGTGAATCGAACCTACAACCTGTCACGTTTACAGTCAGCCGCTTATACTTTTACGCTCCGACGGTCCTCTATTCCTTATTTATCGTAGAGACAATATAAAATACAATACAAGCCATAGATATAAAGTTGATTTTATAGTTTCCTTTCTAAATAACAATTATTATATTATAATAATTTAGATGTAAATTTATTACTTTGACACTCCATTCATCAACCAGACGTTGGTAGTAATATAATGTAACTAAGTTGAATTAGTACGGAGCATGGAGATATTAACGTATTGTATTACACACAAAATGGTACACGTAAAATAGTCGTAAAATGGAAACGGCATTATCTTTGGTATTAAATCTTTTTGACTGAACGTATTGGGTTTAGATTTAAATCTATGTCTTTTCTCTCTCTAGAGCCTGTTCAAAAAAAGTATGTTTGGGTTCTTAAATTAGTTAATTATTAATATGTAATGTTTTAACATTATTATTATCGCCCTATCCTACACGTTGCTAGATAAAAAACCTGGGAACATAGTGTTAAGATACTCTGTTTTCCTTTAGGTACTTGCGTTCTCCACTTTGCGCCAAATTCAAGGCTTAAATGGCGAGACCCAATGCCTTGTTATGTCTCATTACCAGAACAAGGAAATGATGTGGACGCTTGTGGCCATGTGCTGCATGCGTGCATTTCGCAGTGGTACGTCTGACTGTAAACATTAGGGTTGTGGGTTTGATCCCCATTCGGGGATCATGTTTATTTGTTTTTCATCTCTCTCTCTTTTGTAGATAACATTATATATTGAAAGTTGAGCTGAAAATTTGGATTTCAAAATTAATAAATCTAAAGAAGCTTATTATCGAATTTACACATGAAATAAAATCTTAACGTAACGTTACTACGTTCTATAGAAAAAAATATTTATTAATAAGATTATTTCTTATAGGTCCGCCCAAAATCCTGTCAAACAGAACGCAACTAGGATCAGAAGGTGAAAAAGTGATAGTTGAATGTGAAGCTTTATGCGTTCCCAAACCGGACGATATACGATGGTACTTCGAAGGAAAAGAAATTAGCGTTGTTCAAGATCCGGTAAATATTTATATATATTTTTATATATTTTTGAAATTTTTGTCATTTTTTATAAGATGTAAATGGCTGCTCTATCGATAATATTTTTTCTCCTCGATATTGAATTAATTTTAAAACACACTTATAACGTGAACTAACTTAAAAAAGAGTAGGTATGTTTTTGCGAAACTTATATTTTTTGTGTATATATGCTCTGCTATGTGGTCGTTATTTAAATGAATAAAATTTTTTCGTTACTAGTTAAGACACTGTACGAGTAGATCCAAAACACTAGTTGTTTCAAAGCTGAAATTTACTTTAACTTCTTTAAGTGGCCGTTGTGGGTTCGATTCTCATTTGGGGGAAGAATTAGTTTCATTTTCTAGTTCTAGTAATAATACATAGCACGCCAAAACACATAAGGTCACTAAAACTATAAAATATATTCAGCTTTAGTACCGTAATATACCACCTGGTGCTGTCACTACTGTTAGATTACAACGAATGGTTACCCATATTTACCTCATACGAAGCTTTAACTGGCCACTTACGCTCAATCAATTTATACAACGGTCACTAATAAAATTACATACGTATAGACAGTTGCTATAATATTTTTTATATATATATGTTTCATATATTTTTCATTGATTCGTTATAATTTCAAAACAAATATTGATATTAGATTAATTGAATGAACCAAGAAAGATATTTAAGATATTTAGATGTATTTGGAGTACATTATTTTGTTTATTTGAAAACATTTTCTATAAATATTCTTTATCTATAATGCAATATATTAACCAGCGAAAAATTGAGCATGAATGCAAAATTCAATGCATTTTTTTTTATTTTTACATTTCTTCGAAGATGATTATCTAATCATTTACGTATAAATTGACAAATATATCAATATCATTCAAGCTTTTTTTCGTATAATATAGTGTGGCTCTAGTAGGTAGAAGGAATCTTGCACTAAGACACTCCGTTCCCTTTTCGCTCAAATTTCGTAATATTGCGTATTGAGCGTCGAAGTTAAATACAGCTACTTTTCCGAATAGGAAACTGAACTTGAACTAAACGCAAACCGCAAACGTCATTAAAATATAATAAAAATTGTCATTTTTATTATAATTTAATGGGAAATTTATTCTAGGATTACGCAAAACTAGAAGAGTCCTTACCAGGTGGTATAGTGAAGTCCAGTCTAGTGATAAGAGCAAGTCAATCTAAGCACTATGGCGTTTATAACTGTAGTGTCACCAACGAATATGGGAACTCAAACGCTGCTATCACATTGAAGCCCATGAGTAAGTCACGAACAAATAATATTTTGTTACTGTTACTTGTTAATGATGTTTTGTTACTGTTACTTGTTAATGATGTTTTATTACTGTTACTTGTTAATGATATTTTATTACTATTACTGGTTTAATACAATTTAAATAATAATATATTTTTTAAATATTACGTTGTTCTTTTTATTGTTGTCTATACATTTTTTTTCAGATATAAATAAATCACATAATTTATTGTACAGTTTCTATATATTGAGACAATTAAGTAAAAAGAAAATGATATTTTAGTAAAACAAAAGCATTTTGTTACAGAAACATTACCGCTCTTCATAATATTAATAGGAGTGACATCCGGTATAATTGTCTTCTCCGCGTTCGTCATTCTCCTGATTCTCTGTCATAGGAGAAGAAGGAGGAAACCAGTGAATGAGAAACCCGATGTGACAGTTACCGATATGTATAAAGAAAGCGATCGATCTTCGAATATAAGTGATTTGAAACTACAGTTGCCTCAAAGTGATGGGAGTTACGATTTGGTAGGTTTTTTTATGTGTTATAGTTATTTTATTAGTTTAAATTTTTCTCTTTGTGGAATATTCTTACCATAAAATATTTGACAATGTATTTTCTGGTGTTATATTAATATAGGTAACTATTTATTTTAATGAGTAATCAACATTTTGCACAAAATTTTTAATAAAAAAAAGGAAATCATTTCAATTTTAGGTTAAATTTAAATATCAAGGACAATTGTTATTTAAAACAACAATCTAGTCGTGGCACAATAGTATAGTGTCTACATAAAAATACAATCGTACATACGATAGTTATTGGTTCGTTTCCCACTCGAAACAACTTGCCGGGCTTAATAAGACAACGTGCAGCATTTAGGAAACCAGTTCATACTAAAATGCCATTAACGGTTTTTTCTCGATCCGATCTCATATTCATGTATGAGACCGGTATTATATATACTCATCACACATAGGGTGTTCACCACCGGGATCACTCTCCCTAACCCGCTCCATATGAGCGGGAAATGCGAAAACTAAAACTATTGTTATTATCGATTTCCACTATAAATAGAAAATTAAATGTACATCACGCGTACAATACAAAGTTTACGCGATTAATGTCACGTCACTCAAGAGACTATTAAACGCGTAACTGTACGCCAAATTACTAAAATCTGACAGAATCGTTTAAAATTTAATTAGTCTATGTAACGTTGATGTAAATAATAGGAGGCTGATTTTCTATTTTTAAATAAAAAAAAATGATGTAAGGTTTTTTAATTTGATTAGAGTGGAGTGTCGCAACATGAGGACTTTTTCTAATCCTATAGCTATATGCGTTAAATAGAAGGAACATTTTTTCAAGTTCACTCTCTATCTCGCACGTAGCATGGTAGGTAGAGAAGATCTGGGAATTTAATAATGATTTTTTTTTATAAAAAATGTACTTTGATTATACTTGAGGAACAACGTAAAAAATTAATTTGTAATAATTGAGACATTGTTAGTTGAGTGGCCGAACTCAACAGTGCGCTTTATTTTGATACTAGAGTAAAGAAATTAAATTCAATTCATTCCTTCGACTGTTAATAGCACCCATAACTGTTAAGTTCACAGGCACACATTGTGCCACTGCGCCACGACGGCCATAATAAATAAATGGACATAATAAATATTAATAAAAATTAAATTCTATTTATTTAGGAATATACAAACTCCGATCGGTCAGACGCCAAGAACGGGGGGCTTCCCCTCGCCGGGCCTGTGACACTGCCCATACACGACGAGCCAATGATGCAGTTTAGATATAGCAACGACTATTCCGATCCGGCTTACGCGGATAATTATTTTAAAGTATGTATTTTGATTATTTTTTTTTAAATTATTTTATGTGAAAAATTTGGCATCCTCACCGTCACCTCATCTTACCTACAAAAATTATTTAACTTTTTTAAGAAAATTTCTAAATTTTCAATAATATTCCTTCATTATTATTTTTTTTACATCTACCCTCTATACTTAAATCCGGTGTTTATACTAAGATAAATAAAAAAAATGTAATAATTAGTCACCATACAATAAATTTATAAAATATTTTAATAGTAATCTCTATTTTATAATAGAATCCAAACGCATACATCTACGACTACCCGCAAGGCTACGCGCCGCCACCGCACTTGCGAGTACAGTCGCCAACATTGGACGTGCCTACTAGGTAATTTATATTTTATTATATCTTTTAATGTTATTTTTTTTAGCTTGATGTTGTATTCTGCATATATCAGGGTAGGCAGAGGGAACCTTATGTTCACACATCGTCCGTCCCCTAAGACGTTTCGTTTCGTTTCCGTTTGCGAATTCTATGGACATTGCGTGTTGAACGGCGGAAATTAACGCCGCGCTTTTGATCGTTTCTAGAGCGAGAAAATGAAAATATTAATGTGTGTAAGTCCAATATCTATTAGGAGAAGTGAGTAATTTTTTTTTCTCCTGAAATCCGCCACTCAGTTTGCAGCATATAAATTCGGACGTAAAGCAGAAAACGGAGTGTTTCAACACTAGGTTCCCTCCGCTTAAAGTGTGAAGTAATTTTACTCGTCTCACTCAATCAGGTCCCTCCAAGGCTCTCTGACACGTAGCGTGGACACATCGTCCACTCTACCATTGTCGACGGGCTCGCCTTCACAAAGCAACTCGCTACAACGAACGAAACACGATACAGATGCTATAAACCATTTAGGTTTACCCAGTGGAGGAGAGGGTAAGTTGTTATCTTATTATTTTATCTTACTAATTTTATAAATGTGAATGTTTGTCAGTCACGCCAAAACCATTTAGATAAAACTTTACCACAGTTATACATAAGAAATAGATTTTGTATAATAATATAATACTATACAAATATATTAAATTAAATATTTTAGAGTATATATTTTTTTTTTAGCTCCACAAGTCCCAGTGTACAGTCAGCAAAGTAAAGGTGGCATCGACCCGCGTTACTCCGCTACATATGGGAATCCCTACCTTAGAAATAGTTCTAGAGGTACGTTTCAATATAACATATATTGTAATTTTTTCTATGGTTTTTTTATTTAGTGTATTAATTTGAGTAATTAATAAATTAAAATAGATTTTTTTTATATTTATATGATGGAATTAAAAATATCTTAAAAATAATGTAATTTGTGAAAATTTAATTATTTTTAAGATCTCTAACATCTTTAAAAATAAGTTATTTTATTTTGTTTTGTTTTGTTTCTGTATTTGATTAAACTATTAAAAAATAAAAGAAAATTGCAAATATAATAACGTTTTCGTTCAATAAGGGTTTGGGCGACATGTCCTGTCTTTTAATATATTTATAGAAATATAAATAGTAAAATTTGTTTTAAAAATTTAATTGTAAAAAGTTTAAATATGTAATCATTATTATTGATATATTTATCAAAAATAACAATAACATATTATAAATAAATTAATTCTAAATAACAAATAGAATTATTCAAGATGAAGTGTTAAATTTAGCTTATAAATTATCATAAAGTTATACAGTTTCTAAAGCCTTTGCATCATCTGTCTTCTAACTTACTCGTGCTCGTGGCTAACATATAGCTCGTCGAAACAATTTTAATTTATTATACAAGTAGGGTATATTTATTTATTTGTAGAGATACATTTAATTTATACTATATTAAAATAAGGTTTACATAAAAATATATATATTTTTTTATTTAATAAAATGAAAATAAAATTTAAATCTGTTTTAATAAAATTTAATTTTAAATTCAAATCTGCTTGTAAACTATATTTTAATATTTAATACTGTAGTGTGACATATATAATTTATATAAAATTATCCTAAAAGTGAACACAGCGAAACCGGCGTCGACACCCGCGCCGCCGCCATACTCCGCCCGTGTACCAGGTACATAGATATTGTAGGTAAAGCTTATTTGTAAGCACGGTGTTTGTTAGATGGTTATTTGTTTGTATAATTTGTTATGTTATTGTATAATTTGTCATGTAACTGCATAAATCGTTCTTCAGTATCTAACAATTTTTCCTTAGATTACAGTTAATATCTTATGTAATTGTCTAATTAGTTATATTAGTATCTAAAGAATTTATTATTGTTTATGCATACTCTAAGGTTTTTGCACGTTGTCCTTTGATACTTACTTATTTTTAGTTTTTCAGGTTTGAGCTTGTAGTTGGTGTAGTGGATTTAGTATATATAGATGTAGTATATATAACAATCCGTTTTACGATTTATGTTAATGTATAAATTGTTATGTGATCGTCTTTTCGTTTTGTCAATATCTAACGATTATTGAGTTAAACTTTTTACAAATGTCTAAATAATATTGATAAATTTAACATACCACAGTACACATAGATAGTCGTTTTTTATTTTTTTTTACTTTGTGAAGTTATATACCCGGGGGTAGGCAGGTTTCTAGTGGATGTTTTGCTTAAACATGATTCCTGATATTAATTACTTGCCTTTTACTTCTAAGTTGTGCATGATTAATTTGAAATTATGTTTTATGATTTTAACAGCACGTTTTTTACTTTGATTAAAATTGCAGTTACATTGCCATTTGCAATATCTACGCTGATAATTCTTAACCGAACTAACAGTGAGTTTGCTTTGTTTAAGTAGATCTTGATTTTTTGTAGTTTTAGATTATTTAAAAATAATATTTTAAGTCATTTTTTTATTAAGAAATAATCGTTTAAAAGGTTTTAAGGATATTTTACAGAATACGTCGTGGTGCAGGAAACTAGATTCCCTCTGTCTAAATATTTAAATGTCCAAAAAGAGATTTAAATCCAATGGATTCATACATTGATTGTAAAATGTAAATAATTTTTTAAAACAGTAACACTTAAGTTTTTTGTTGCTGAGAAGAACTCAGCAGAACTGCCTTCAGAGCTGGTTGCTTCCATGTAGGACACTACTGACATTACTATGAATCATTTGAAAATATAAAAATAATTGCTATCTATACTGAAACAGGAATATTATGATTTTGGTTTTGATTTTAATATATTTTAAGTGTGTTTATGTTTTTGTCAACAGGAAGTGGAAATCGGACGACAGCAACCCAAGCAACGCACGTATAGCAAAAGTGTACTATAAGATATGTGTAAAATTATAAAGGACTATTTCTATACAATTTTATTAATTGATATAGTATTTGTAATATATTTTGTTCCTCAAGTATTACGACTGAATGTAAATATATAGTGTAGGTGTAAATAAAGAATATGTGAACATTTTTTTTATAATGGACAAAAAAAAAATTGGAATAAAAAAAAAATATTTAAAAAAATTTTTCGGCTTTTGTCAGTATCAATGTAGCATGAACCACCGTATAAGTTTTATTTTTGATCTTGATTATTTTAATTTTAATTATATAATTGTATAGTTTGCTCAAAATGCAATAGTTGTTAATATAAAATAGAAAGTGTTATTAAACTATGCTTTGTGTAAATCTATAGAATGTTGCATATTTGGTGCAATAACGACGTAAGTGCACTTAAAAAATATTTATCAATAAATAAATATATATGAAATTTGAATGTGTCTTTTTCAATATAATATTAACATGAAATATTAATACGTCATTGTTGCATCAAATTAACGACATATTATAATTGTTTGAAAAAAAAAATAGCCATGTTTCTTTGACATAGAAAATGCTGTTAAAATATCAATTTTTATAAAACGAATCAATAGAAAAATATTTAAGACGAAAAATCAATTAAATTTAGATAGAAGAAAATATATTAGAAAAATGTCACTTTTAGAGTAAAAAAAAAAAAAAATTCTGTGATAATTTTTATAGTGACAAAGTATTCAATTATTATTATACTCAAGCCTTCCTTGCTGTTTGATAAGTTTATGTTAATTTAACTTTCAGATATTTATATAGTTGTCTCGTTTCATGTATTATGATGAACAAAGGACAGCAATATAAATATCTAACCTATAGCTTAACAGAGACTTTAAAATAGTGGAAAACAGATCTTTTTGTGGACTAAATTAATGTGCCAATATTTAATATTAAATGATTATTTACTATAAAGTATATAGTTTACTCAACCAATGATGTAAAAATATAAAATCCAATGGATTCAATATACATATTAATTATTATTTTATATGTGTTAACGTGTTACTCTAATTGCATAATATCATCCGGTCTTAAGTAAACAGTCTGTATGTTTGAGATTTAAATAATTTTGAATATTTTAAGCGATACCACAAGCACATTATGTCAATAATAAACTCGTTTCTAATAACCATTTGGTAGTCTAGCATCATTTATGTAGTTAAAATAATACAATAGTTGCGACTTCAAATCTTATTTTGGGGCAGGTTTATCTTTGTTAATTTTCTCTACTAAGTTTCCGCCGCTCAATAAGCAAGCAGAGAGAGGAATAATATATCGCTTTGTACTCTCTCTGCATATACAGCAAATTAGAGGGCATTTTCTTACAAAAAATTACGTACGTATATGCAAAATAAATGTAGCCGTTTACGCTTCCGGTTAATATTATGCAATAGAATGGACAAATAAAATCTGTACAATATTTATATTGCAAAACAATTTATTTTGTGCTTATGTTGTATTTACCATTGAATTATTTAGTTGCAAATTATTTTGTACAAAATATGATAGTCCGAGAGGAGCTCTGACAGTGGGTTTTCTTAAGGTTATGGTTGGATCGAAAGCCCCAGGCACTGGTCCGAGGTCCTCTTCACTATTGGCATCCATGAATCCATGGAATGCTAAGGAATTTCTTAATATTTGCATGATAGTGTTCTCGTTTGCATGCGAATCATTTGAGATTTTTTTATTTGTTCTCCAAATAAATATAACAAAGATTATGTTTTTGTTTTTTTTTATTCTCCTTTTTTGAAAGTTTTTCTTAAATTTTTTATATATTCGCTTTCATACGCCAATTTAATGACAATTTATCGTTAAAAATTTATATTATTTTTTTTATAAAATAATATAACAAAAATAAAACCTCTTCTTACCTTTTGCCCTCGACACAACACCGATCTTTGTTTAGCAGGGCAGGGGAATCAATGAATTATTACATTAAAATAGGAAGAATCCTCGACTGGGGATCAAATGTACATCCATCGCGATAACAGTCTGACGCTGTTTTATTGCGCCACGATAACTGTAAATAATAGCAAATATAGTATTATGATATTGTATATTTAATAAAGGCTAATCCTGACAAATTATAGTATTAAGGGACATATTTGATACTTTCAAAATAGAATTAAAATGAAAACTTGAGTCTTGTCCTTGTCACAATACCTTCATCCCACACATCACGAAACCTGATTAGATACAAAATAAAAACGAAATAAACATTATTTTAAATTGAAATTCTTAAGAATATCATACTTAGGTAATATAAAAAGTTATAACTTGTTGTATTTCTATTTTTATTACAAACAGACAACGCAGATGTAGATCAATAATTGAAAACGACTTTTTACTTTACGACGTCTTCATTATTAAGACATCAAGTTGTAATGTTTGTTTTTATATCACAATGTTATTATTATTGAAGTGTTATTTACATATATTCGCCTTTGTGAATATTTACAGAGAAGCCATCGTGGCGCAGTGGCGCAACGTCTTACTGTAAACGCCCTGTGCGTTTTGGATTCTGTTCCTATCATCAATTTCTCAAAAATTCGTAAAAATTCAAGATATTTTGTACCGGTGCTAAATTAATTTTAATTAATTACCATTTGAAATATAATGACAACTAGCAAATATTAATTAATATCATGAAGATGAATAGTTTGTTTGGTTGAATGCGCTGATCTCTGGAACTAAACTAAAACTAGAAACTAGTTTAAATTAAATTTAAATTATTTTTGTATATTAGGTAAGCAAATTCGTCGAACGGCAACGCTTCGTCGAAGGCAAAGGCAAATCGCGCCGTTGGATTCTGCCGCTTGACACTCCGTACTCCGAGAAATCGGAAGTATCTTAATGGGTACGGAATGTTTTAACAATAAGTTCTCTCTATATACCCGGCTATCAGCAGGATACAGCGCGAAGCTAAAATAGATATCACTTTAAAGAAAACACTATGGCTTAGATAGGATAGGCCAATTTTATTCCATTATTTTCTTTCTATTGTATGGGAATATTTCTTTTTTGTTATACACTTTATCACTATCGCGGTAGCCAGCGAGAGCAAAGCGCCAAACATATACAGTCATATAGTCTCGCATAAAAAAAATGTTTTTAATATTTTTAAAGAGCTTTTTGTTTCAGTTTTTTTTGCACACTTAGGAAAAGAAATGCTTATTTAGAAAACGTAATAAAAAATTGAATTTTACTTTCTATATGTGGATATTTTACACTTTATAAATGTTAAAAATATTTAATAAATAGCATTCTCTCTTCTTAGACGATAATTCTCTAACTTTGGGTAGCGGACATTTGTAAACATCTTCCTACAAAGATAAATAAGTTGTAACAAGCGTATAAAAATTTCAACGTAGTTCGATAAGAACGTATGGCTTGGTGGTCAGAGCGCTTGATCTTTTTCCAGGAGGCGCGGGTTCGAGTGAACATTTTTATACGTTTTCTAATATGTAAAAATGAATGTAATGTAATGTAATATTATTATTTTACACCAATAAAAAAAATATATAAATAGGTAATTCATTTGACACGAATATTCAAAGCTCTTAATTAAATTCTCCGAGCGGCGGCTTGTGTTTCCATTTGACTGTTTCGTTCGATTCAATTTTAATTACTATCTATCGACTGTAAGTTACATGTTTTTTTATTCGTTCCTTTTATTTTTTTTTGTTATTTTGCCTGTATCCAGCACATGCACTTGTATGATCCAAGCTTGTGCACAGTAACCGCGTCTGTCTGTAATCGTGATCTTTGTGAACTTTTTTAACAATCGTGTTAATCTCAAAATAATCAATGAATTAAATTTAATCAGCAAATCTCTAGAATTCAGGTAAAAAAAGATAAAACGGGATTTCTTAAAAAGAATGTACTAAACTAAAAAAAAGTATATAACTCAAAACTCTCTTTCCACAAAAGTAGGTTAGACACAAATTAAGCAATCTACCGCCTCACATACAAACAGCAATAGCTACTTAAGTATTAACAACCGTGTAATAGGCCTAACTTTTATGCCGACGTTACGTTTACGAGACGTCAATATTTTTCTATATTTTATGACGTACTACGGTTGATGTAACGAAATATATACGTACGGACGTACCGACTATAGAATAATTTAGAAGCATGTTATGGAGATTAAAGAGGTTTTTTTCTCCTGCATATATATCAGGTTATTCAAAGGGAATCTATTGTTAAGCCACTCTGTTGCCCAATTTCCGAATCTTTGCGTGTTGCGTGGCGAGACTCAACGCCGCGTTATTCCTTCTTACCAAAGCAAAGAAATGAAAACAAATATTTTTCCTTATTGGCAATAGAAATCAAAACCAGTAAGAGCACGAACACGAAGACGATGTGAAACATCCACACGGTACGTACCTCTTAAGCATTCTTTTTTTATGTGAAAGTTTATATATATATATATATATATATATATATATATATATATATATATATAT
>DWAN01001513.1:0-17621 GCA_018230445.1 Heliconius hewitsoni | reverse complement strand
ATCGAACCCACAACCAGTCGGTTTACAGTCACACTTTGTGCCGCTGCGCCACGACAGGCCTCTATTTTTCATGTTATAGATTTATTTTATGTATCTATAACATGAAAAATAGAAGAACATTGACTAAATTATCACTGGGCGCTTTTACCTATAACTTCTTTTTACCTATTTCAATTACCTTCACGCCTTTTCCTGCGGTAGGCAAAAGGATAAGAAGATGGAACCTAGTGTTAAGACACTGTGTTCTCCAATTTTTAAGATATTACATACGTATCGTGTGACGGGACTCACCGCTGTGGTATGTCTAGTAGGATTTTCTATATATACAATAAAAATATTAATATGATAAAATAAATAAAAAAAATAAGATTCACGCTGTATCCCGCACACAGTAGGGAAGGCAGAAGGAACCTAGTGATAAGACACATCGTTCCCCACTTTCTGCCGAATTATGGAGGTATTGCGTGTTAAGTGGCAGAACTCAACGCCGCGAATGAAAAATAAAGAACAACAATCATAATATAAGACAAAATATAAAAATATCCTATATTTAAACGTCACTAAAAACATTTTAAAATAATCCTTCAGCAATCTGGTTACAATTATACACGCATTAGATATAGGAAGAAAGGATTGAACGTTCTTCCGATGTCGAACAATGTAAGGCCATATGCTGTTCTCAATGAAAATAGAAACATATAAAAACTACTTAATGAACATAATTCTCGTATAAAAGGGGTACTCAAAATAAACATTCATAGGTACCCGTGGCAGGAGTATTCTGGATACGTCAATCTTTTTTAATGTAATTAGTGCGCCCGATGAGTTTCGTGTTATCTATAAAAATAGCAAGTTATTATGCCTCGTTGTATGTGAGCCTCATCTAATATTTATTTTATTCTGCTCTTCAGTATTAGTTGTTTTAGCAGCACCAAAAATATATAATCTGTTAAAATTTCAAATGAGTAACTATCATAAAGAGTTCATGAGATACAACCTAGTGAAAGACGGACGTTTTACCCTTTGGGTACGGAACCCTAAAATTATTATTATTCACTTTCACAACTATTATCGAGTTTGAGTATATGACTAAGTTGTATTATTAGATTACATTTTTTAACAATATTTATTTTATATTATTGTCTAAATGTGATTAGAGATTAAATTATTTAAAGGTTAGAGACTAGATTCCTTGTTTGTAAATAGACAGAAAAAATACAAAAAAAGATAAGAAATATTATAGACATCGATATTTCAAAGTCAATTCATAAATACTTCTTCTTTTTACATGAAAAAAAAATGCGAGATACAATGATATTTTTCATCAAATCGTAACATAATTATGAAAAACTTGTATGATTTGCTTACACTAACGGTATTTCTTTACATTGCCACTGCCCCATCAAACGTATGAAAGACCGCTTTCATTTGAGAGTAAACAAACTTGATTTATAGCTATTCAAAAATAAGTCGTCTATATTGTAATTAAATTAATCGCACCACCTTTGAGAATACACAATCACTTCTATCGAGAACTTTAACTCGCTTAGTTGGGCTTGTATCGGTGTTAATTAAAAATATATATATCTAGTATACATACTAGAAAACCAAAGGGTTTCGCTCGTTTAAATTTATTTTTATATTATTGTTTTTAAAGTTATTATATATATATATATATATATATATGTATATATATATATATATATAACTTCACTTTTGTAATATTGATGTGATGATATCTTAATAAACAAGTTTTAAGGTGATGCTGTTGGTATGTCGATGATTGCGGGTTCGATTAAAACTTGAACATTTATTAATATTTTAAAGCATCGTTAGACTCTGTCGTCTAGTATCGTTTAGTGACATTGATAGAAATGGCTTCTATCTTCTATCTATATCCTTCTATCTATATTTATTCAATTTAAATGTAAAAGATTTTTTGCTTCACGCTGTATAGCAGCATAGGCCTTTGCAGGGTTCCCTCTAGAACCTGGGAACCTGGGAAATAAACCGGATATATGTTAAAAACGTACTTACTATTTGTTCATCACTAATCAATGATGATTCGTTTAACAGAATAAGGCTGTGGCTTTTAGAGTTTGACGGCTATGATTTATAGCGGTAGAGCGCCGGTGCATCTTATTTTTATTTATATTACGACATTGACATGTTCTCTTCTATTGGACGGGAACTTTTATTATTCCAAATATTGGAACCTAAAAAATTAAGTTCCAATAAAAAATATATTCCTGACGTCTATATTAATACTAAGTAAAATCTAAATTAATTGTTTTTACGTATGTATCAGAGAGTTATAAACGTGTAATAGTG
The DNA here is from genome assembly GCA_018230445.1 of Heliconius hewitsoni. Classification (NCBI taxonomy): domain Eukaryota; kingdom Metazoa; phylum Arthropoda; class Insecta; order Lepidoptera; family Nymphalidae; genus Heliconius; species Heliconius hewitsoni. The sequence continues at coordinate 15,290 of DWAN01001513.1, read as the reverse complement.
GTTTCGATTCCCACTCATTAAATATTTAATATTTTCATTTCCTCGCTTTAGTAAGAGGCAAAGCACGATATAGAGTTTTATCTCTGAAGGAAAATGGAAAACGAAAGTGTCTTAATGAGAAAGGAGTATCTTAACACTAGGTTCCTAGGTTCCCTCTGCGTACCTTCGTGCGATATACAGCATAGAACTAAGAAAAGAAATGATATTGAACATTTTAAATTAATAATTTTTCAATTCATTATCCTTATCCAAGCAAGTCTCAAATAGTCAAGGCGGTATCAATAATATGAAAAGAGAATACGATATTTTACTATCGAGCTATCCGGTTACTTTCACTAATTCGGAAGTAGCACATGTACCAGCATAAAGTACACGTGAAAACGGAACTGAAGCCTACATCCGGTGCATTCGGTGCATCCCGTAATAAATGGTTTAGAAGATCCTTGCTTTTGATGATGCTTCTATGCAGGTATTGAATAAAGTCTTAGGTTACAATGTCAAAAGATATTTGATATTTGAACTTTCTATGTATTTTTTTTAAGTATAGTAAACTTTCTTTTTTTTATATAAGACTGAACAATTAATAATCTATACTACTATACTAAATAGGATTTGTTTGGTTAAACGTGTTAATCTCAGGAACTAATGGTGATCTGGTGCGAATTAAAAAAAATTGTGGGCTATTATGTTACAGCACCTTAATCATTTGTACGTAACCCTCAGAGTAATTTGAAGGTTCCCTTTTTCTTGGTTTCCTTGAATATGTCATGTGGCACACAACTCTCAGTTTGTCAGTGGTAAAATTACATTTTAATCAGTTTTATCTCTGTTATTTAAAATTCTTTTATAATCTCAATGAACTGTCTCTCTCTTTCTCTTTTCTTTTTAGTGTGAGAAATAAATAGTGTCAAATAAAAATTAAAAAAAAATAAAAACTCAAATAAAAATTGAGGATATTGTTTACTTAAATAATACTATAGCTAAACAAAAGGATTATTATAAAATGACATTATAAAGCATATTTTAACTAAAAATAACTATATAATTACAGCATACATCGCATCGCATCGCCATCTGCTTTTTCTGTGTCTAATATACATATCTAGGGAACTAAACAGATTGGTTTTATACTAGCTTTCATTATTGCGTCACCTGAAACGCAACGTCTCTATAGTAAATGATAAACAAGATGTTTACTTTATGTTGAGTGAATCGAGTATTCTGAGAACCAAGGATGTTTATAGTGAGTTAATATTTGGTGCGAGTACCATAATTTGGCAAATATATTTTATATATCCTACTCATAGCAGGGTGGGTAGAGGGAAGCTAGGAACCTAGTGTTAAGACATTTCGTTCCCCATTTTTGATATTGAATATTGACTGTTGAAACTCAACGCCGCACTGGCAAATACTTGAAGAATAATAAATTACAAATCTCGTCAACAAGAAAGATTTTTTTTTTTAAATTAAAAACAATACATTTTTATTTAATTTCGTAATAACTTTCTTAAAATGGGTCACGCTTACTAGCTTACACCTGCAGGACATGTGTAAAGCAAACCTCGTCTAGTTCCCATCCCCATCCGCATCATCCCATATCCGCATCATCTCATATCCGCATTCGATATCCGCTTGCAGGTAGGCACTTCTAACAATTGTATAAATATTGTATTCGCAACCCTAGGTTTTAAGTTACATTTGAATATTTTACTTTCTATAAACAAATGAGCTTTCGTACAGCAAGAGAGGAGGATATTGGGGTCGCGGGTTCGATTACAAATATATTACATATTAAAACCATGAGGCCGTTGTGGCGCAGGAGCAAAATCGTTTAACTGTAATCGCAACAGTTTGTGGGTTCGATTTCCACTCAAGAAAATGAGTTATTTAATACTTTCATTTCTTCGCGCTTGTAAGCATTGAGTTCCGATTTTCAACACGAACAGAATCCAGAATTCAGCGGAAAACGGAGAGTAGAGTGTCTTAACTCTAGATTCTCCGTGCCTACTCTGCAACATGCGGGGTACAGCGTGAAGCTTAAAAAAGAAACAATATTAAATTCTACAGTTAAAAAAAACAGGAATAAAAAAATAATTCTCGTTTTTTCCTTCTTTATTATACATTTTTAAAATTAACTTGACAGTCGTGTAACGAGGGAACCTATTACTGACTAACATAACGAAACCTCTTTACCTGGTTTATAAATCGAGGTCAGTTGTTAAAATGCATGGCTGAGCTTAGATAATATGTTTAATATTTAACTTCTACAGATTGGTAGAGACAGAATCTCTAGTAGTTAAATATGCAATATGGTTGTGGAGTAGATTCCCACTCGGAGTAATGAAATATTTAATATTTCATTTTGTCCGGTAATGAGACAAACCGCGTTTAGTTCTACAACTCCTCATATGATGGTTCGAGAATTCGGCGGAAAGTAGGTAACGGAAGTGCCTCATTGGAGAACGGAATGTCTTAACACTAGTTTCCCAGGATCCCTCTGCCTACCCTGCTATAAACGGCGTACAGCGTGAAGCTATAATAAAAAAAACTTCTATTTTAATAAGTGAATATGATGGCATAATATTTATATTTAATAAGTATTATGCATGTCGCCACTATGTCTCAGTAGAACAGCATCTAATTATAAACGCGATGGTTCTGTGTTCGATACCTACTCGGGAATATTATTATATTTGAAAAGTTATTCCCGTGAATAGCTTAATACAGCCAGCCATTTACAATTGAAAATTGAATTAGAGAGTGGAGAACGGAGTGTCTTAACACTAAGTTCCATCTATATATTCTGTACAACTACAGTACTAAAGTTCAACGTACATTTGATCGATATTAGACCAATTATAAGACCCTAAAAATATTAAAATCACATTGAATTCATAACTATTTAAGTAAACAGACAGAATACGCTTTGCTTGCATTCATTTACATTAAACTGTTTTTAAAATACCAATGATTAGTTAAATCTAACAGATACTAACTTTCGTTCGTTTTATATTTTAAGTAGATATTAAAATTAAATTTATAAGGCGAGTCGTGTGGCAGTTGAACAAGCGTGTGACCGCAAGCGCGACAGTGGGTTCGATTCTCATTTCTTTTTCCAACTGTATCCCGCAAACATCAGCGTAAGCAGAGCCTAGTATTTAGACCCTCCGTTCCCCATTTTAGCCTTGGATCGACACCAGACCAAATAAATGCAAATCTCCGAGTGGGAATCCAGCGCACTGCAGTTGCGTTTACAGTAGTACGCTTGTGCCATTGCACCACAATAGCCTTATAAAAATCTTCATATTGACTTATTTAGGTCCCTTTTGTCTGTGTGGTAATTATTATTTTTATACAAAACAAACATTTGAAAATAACGAGAAAACGTAAAGCCACAAAAATTCATTTTATTTATTTCTGCGAATGAGATCGTTTCAAAACATGTATTTTCACTAACTATACTGCCATAAGCGTCCTTGCAACATATGAGATGAATAAACAAAGGCCACGGAGGCCACGCAGGCCATGGAGGTCTTAAACCGCAAACCACAAATTAAGTACATTTAATTATAAACGAGACAAGTCCTCTTTTATATCATTGGCTTTGCCATGTTTATACAATAAATAATAGTTATGGTAAAAATTAAAAATATTACTTTTAATTTAAGACTCCAGGCCTACGAATAGGTATTAAAATAATAACTACATGATTGTTATAAATTGTTTATTGTTAATGAGAAAATTGTACAAAAACAAACTTATATTATAAATTATATTTATTTTTTAAATTATATTTATTTATGTAAAGGTTGGTTCTTTTATTAAATAATAAACGGTTGAACAGATTTATGTTTTGGTACTAATAAATATATTAGATAAGCAATATTTAACATATTCAGAATTATTTTAAAATTCGTATACATTATTACGAGTAAAGTCGGGTCGATTAACTCGTTTTTAGGTATTTAAAAAGCCTTTAAGCATTACAGATATAAATCCAACTTCACGCTGTATCCTGCGCAGCAGGGTAGGTGGAGGGAGCCCCCATTTACCACCGATTTCTGGAAACAATCCTGTCCTAAGTGGCGGAACTCAACGCCGCGCTGTGCTTCAACACCAGAGCGCAGAAATGAAAATATTGAATATTAAGATATTCAATATATTGAAATGAGTGATAATCGAACCCACAACCCATCGCGTTCACTGTCACACACTTGAACCTCTGCGCCACGACTGGCGTCTATACAAATGTTAATTAAAATTAAAGTACCTAGTAGCATCAAGCGCAATAATCTATCTTGTAAAGCAATAAAATTAATATTTTTATTACATACCTCCCTACATGCTATAATTTGTCCTCGAGCGAAATAAACGCAAAATAATATAGGTATATATGTACTTGTAAAAGATGATGGATGATATAAACAAATTGTGAATTTCTGATTGTAATTGTCAATTCGATTCCCACGCGGGAATGTTATATTGTATTGTTTCTTAGGGTTCCGTACCCAAATGGTTTAGTGGGTCCCTTAATAGGGACCCACTAAACCACAGCGGAGTCCTACTAATGTAGGACTCCGCTGTCCGTCTATCTGTCTGTCCGTCTGCCACCAGATTGCATCTCGTGAGCCGTGAGAATTAGGTCTTAGGTCAGCCCACTTCAGGAAGCATCACGTGTTGAATGGCAGAACTCAACGCCAAGCTTTGCCTCGACACCAGAACGAACAAATAAAAATATTTAATATTATCCCACTTGTGCCTACACCACGACATGGTATTTAACTCTAAAATATTTTAACTAACACTCGATTAGTAAATATATTCAAATCTCATGTTGTTTCACACCTGACATAGCCCGCTGCTAAATCCAAAGCATCTGTCGTATATATATATAAGAATACACGAAATGTAAAACTTAATTTTAACTAATTAATTTATACATTCCATCTGCATCTGGCGTGGAATCGATGATTACTATCAGGTTTAACTATTTTATCAGTAAATTGATTAAGTTATAATTTCCAAATTATAGAAAGAAAGTTTTCTTTTGGTTATCGTAATGAGCTTAAGGTGTGCCTTTTGAGTATAAAACCATTAATTTTGAGATATATTTAAAATAATATCGATTTACACTTTATCCCATGTCATTATAGTAGGATAGGGTAGCTAGAGAGGACTTAGTATCCATATACTTCGTTTTCCACTTTTGAGTCTTGATTGGCGGAACTCAACGCTGCTTTTTATACGGCCATGGTAAAAGAAAATAATTCCCCCGAATGGATGTCAAACCTAACCATTGCCCCATTGAGTCAAATTGTCAAATCAGAGATATAAGTAGATAATACAGTACTTTATTTTCTTATAAAAATCAAAAAACCAGGGGCCGTCGTAGTGCGCGACGTTTATGAGTTTGATTCCCACTCGGGGAACGAATATTGAATATTACCATTTCCTTGCTTTGGTAGCGAGATAGAGCGCGAAGTTGAGTCCCGCCACTTAAAAACCGAATCCCATATAATTCATCGGAAGGTGGGTTCGGAACGGAAATGTCTTTATGGGCACATAATGTCTTAACACTAGGCTGTCAGGTTCCCACTGCCTAGCCTTTCCAGAAATAAAAATAAAAATTTCACATTTTATATTAATAATTCCCCATTCAAAATTGAGCATCTGTTTGTTCCGTAAAACAATCTATGATTCTCATAAATCATTCTAAATGATTGAAGTGATGCACTCAGGCATTCCCGAGTTATGCGGAACACGGTTTCCTCCGCTAATCACGTACAAATTACATTTGATTTGTTCTGTAACTATTACGGGTGTTCCAAGTTGCAGGTAAATTGAAGGAAGGGGTAAAGATTTTCGTTATATTTATCATTGATTTATTGTAGTTGCAATAAAACAACTAATATTATGTAAAAATTAATTTATAGTAATAATTTTTCGTACATTACGTTTCAGTATTTTTTATTCTTTTACTTTTGATAAGTTACGAGACCGTCGTGGCATAAGCGTGCGATGTTGTAGGTTCGATCCCCCGTAGCAAAATGATTTTTTTGATATTTTAATTTACTTGCTCTGGTAACGAGGCAAAGCGCAGCGTTGAGTTTCTATTGAAAGTTGAATTCGGCGAAGTGAGGAACCAATGTATGGGAACGAATAATGGGAACGTAGTATCTTAAAACTATCCTCTACCTACCCTACTATGTGCGAGATACAGCGTGAAACGAAAAATATATATTATATAATTTATTATTGAACCCATCGTGGCGCAGTGGAAATTTGTCTGCCTGTAAACGCGCAGGTCCTCGCAGAATACATTGTTAATCTGATTTTTATATACGTAAAAAGCAATATATCTATGAGAATAAAATAAAAAAATGTATTAATAGGTTTATTAGTAAATAAATATAAATTATTTTAGTAATTTAACGAACCAATATATATGAATTAATGAATCTATAATTAATAAAAAATCAAGTTTACATTTTTGATAAAATTTTTGATTAATAATGTATTGATTATTAGACTTTATTTAGACTTTGATTGTATTTTTCTTTAAAATATTTTAATCATTCTATTTAAGCAAAAGATCTTAACATCAGCAGAAAATAGTATGAGGTTAGTTGTAGTTATATCATAAACTTAAGGGTATGCCAAAATAAAAGAATAAAAAACTAATGTCAGTGTCATCGTAGCGTAGCAGCGCATTATGTAATTGTAAAGTAATTATTATTATTCTTTAGTTCGTCACTCTGAAGAATGAAGAAGAAAAAAGAACAAAGCGCTGCGTTGAGTTTCGCCACCCAACATCTCAAATACACTTCCACCTGCCGATCCTGCGTTATGCGGCATACAGCGCAATAAAACTAAGCAAAAAAATATATAAATACAAGGAACAGTTTTCTATATCAAACACAGTACCAAACAACCAAACAGTAATTACAAGAATCACAGAGACCAGACCAGACCAGACCAGAGCAGACCATCACCTGCCATCGGCGTAACCGGTGAAAGTGGATATGATAATTGGTTAAGCGATGTGCGACCGGCCCGCTCCGCCGCCGCCGCCACGCGTATGCTTGTGGACTTGCCTAATAATGTTTCTAAACTTATGTTTTTCTTTATATTTATTACCTCATCTATATATGTATATTTATATAATAAAATCGTAATGATCGGTGTCTGTACGTGGAAGATACAAATATGAGAAATATATCTTATATAGATATTTTTAGGGTAGGAAAAATGTTTTTTTTTAAATTTTTATTGGTTTTTCTGAGCATTTTTCACGTTAATCTCAGAAAAGGCTTAACCGATTTCGATGTAGTTTTTTCTATTGTGTTTTGGCAAATTTCCCTTATCCCGATAAATGAAAAGTCAAATTAATATATATATATATTATATAATAAATATATATATATTATATAAATATTTTGAATAAAATTGCTGTAAAATAACTTTTTTAACTGCTTTATCTGAAATTAACTTGGCTAAGTGGGAATTGAACCTGCGACTGGCGCGTCCACGCACCCTTGTGTAATAAACACCTCTAAATATTTAATAGTGTATATATAACGTGTTTTTATATTGTTTTGTATATTCTACTAATTGCAGTAATGGTAAATAAATCTCAAAAATTCTAATCATAAATGTAAGTAAGAAAAGAATCTGACATCTAAAATGAAAAAAGTACAGATATTTTGAACCTACCCTAATTATTCAATATAAAAAAAAATACCATATCCTTTTGTTTCTAACGTGGTCGTCTCTAAGCGTGCGATTGTTTCTTCTGCCGCATTATCAATCATCTATTTTTACTATTTACTATTCCGACGGCAGTATTTTATGCAACCATTTTTATATATTTTATTAGATTTTTAGGTCACTTTAACATATTATATAAGAGTCAGTCGTGATCGGTAAGCGTATATTAATTATAAATAAATCACTATTTTCGAATATAAATAATAAGTTCTTCAATTTTGTTGGATAACATTAACATACTTATAAGTTTTTTTTAATTAAAGCAATTGCCGCGGCGTTGAGTTACGTCACTCGAAAGCAATGTAACGAAAATTTGTAGGTAGCAGGTGGCAGAGTTTTTTTTTAACTTAACATTGCATACCGCACATAGCAGGCAGGCAGATGGAACCTGGGAACCTAGTGTTCAGGCACTCCGTTCCCATTAAGACTTTTCCATTCCCCACTTCCCATAAAGCGCGGTGTAAAGTTTCATCAATAGCAAGGCCTGAAATTAAGCTGAAATTTCATTCTTACATAAGCAGAAGTCCGGTTATATTTGTAGATATCTAAATATAAAAACAAATGAAGATTTTTTTAATTTCATAAGGACTACTGTACCAAGCAACTGAATATACATACATATAGCAAAAACATGGATTATTATAATATTCAAATTTATTCATTTATAGCAACGTAACACAATATACCTGAACAAAAAATAGCAAATAGTATCTTGATGCTTATAACTTACAAAAAGTTAAATATCATTAATTTTCTTTCGTTCTTTCTCAGGCATTTTAATATTAATCTTACAAGATATACATAAAACGGGTTGAAAACAATTTAAATTGCAGCTTACAAGCTTAACAATATCAGCTTTTTTTTAACAAAAAAAAAGCAATAAATAGGTGTTTCTATTGGACACCGGATGTCTAGAATGCTAGTTTTATACCTAAGCCTATATACGTAATAATCAAAACGCTAAATATACATAAAATTATAGACTTAAAACATTATTATGGTAATTCGACCTCGTCATCTTATACTGTAATTGAGCATTATGTTTGTTGATCAAGAGTGAGGACCAGTCGATCAAGAAATAATACACATTCTGTCTATCTTTTTAGGGTTCCGTTGTATAATGTAGAAAAATTTAAATATCTTACTTAGTGAAGTATTAATGACCTAGCCAAGTTTAAAATTAACATCTAAATTGCAAACAATAAATATATATTAAAAAATGTTACATTTTTTTAATGTAATATGAAATTAACTATACAGTGCTGTAAATACCATAGTTAAGTGATTTTTTTCTCTATTTCTTTTATAAATAGTTACGGCGTATTAAAATTATAAAAAAAAATATAAAATCCAAAAAAACTGTATGTATTTATACTAAATTTAAAATGCTAACTTTCTTAATATTTATAACATAAAAAAATAAGAAATGTATACGAAACACTTAGATAAGATACTGCTTCGCTCTTGAAAAAAAAAATAAAATTTCAATAGATAATTTTGCATTTATCAGATTATAGGTAACTCTAAAATAGCAAACTTGTCGACTTATCCGTCTGTCTCTTTATAATAAAATTATCATAGCTCCAAATCAAATAAATGATATTTCATGAGTAACGGCAGAGTGGTGAAAACAACAAAAAATATCGTTTATCTAAAAATGTTGCTGCAGATTTACTTATTATTTATTATGATGAGCTAAAATTGCTTAAATTGAAATTCAATATTAAACACTATTATATTTGACATACATATTTACGCATACAACCGGGAATATAGAAGGAGCCTAGTGCTAAAACACTACCTAAATAATACATTAACCGCCCAATCGAGAAAGCATAATAAGTAATGAAATTCTACTCTACACTTTGTCACAGCTATAAATTCATATAATTAATTCCTGCGAGAATGGGAATCAAACCCCCAACGGTCACGCTGACGCTGTCCCCTGAGCCCCGACTTCCACAGTAAAATAAAAAAAATACTTTTATATAACCATAGAGCACAAGATAAAAAATAAAATAAAACTAAATAGTAGCTCTAAATAGGTGAACTTCTTTCTAAATTTATTTAAAAAAAAACAAGTATTATTGATGACGTCACATGACAGGTACCCGACGGCTACATACTGTACGGATTTATTACCACTCCGCTAGTTGACATTCATTTGTTGAATATGAATCATTAGAAGACTTTCTAGATATATATAATAATATTGTATTTTAAACTTATTTACGTACGTATTTTAAACGTATTTAAAAAATAATAATATAGTCTTATTTTTTTTAGCTAGCGTTTATGTGATATTGAATTATTCGTCCATTTTTACATATTTATAACAATTTAAAATTCTTTTCCCGTGGATAATGTTGTCAGAAATAAACCAAATTATAATGGGACCACACGGTAAGCACTAGATTACAAACTAAAAAAGAATCATCAAAATCTGTTAACCCAGTCAAGAGTTCTGAGATAACAAAAAAAAACAGTCGAATTGACAACCTCCTTGTTTTACAGAATTCAGTTAAAAATATCTACAAAAAATAAACATAGTAGGATTAGTACTAGTAGTAGTAAAAATAAACATAGTAGGATTACATAATATTTCACAAAAATATATATTTTTTGCTTTACGTAATATATTTTAATTTTAATTTGTATTCCGCATAAGGCAATGTAGATAGAGTCCGAGTCCACACCCGAGTCAAAACGTGGGAAACGGAGTTCCTACTTTCCGCCAAATTTTGCAGGATATGAGGATATGAAAATAATTAATTTAACCGAGTGGAAATCGAACTTCATTGAGCTGAGCTGAGCTGAGCTGCAGCGCCATGATGGCCTCAAATACGTATACGAATTTTATCATTCTTAAGAAAAATTATAGTCTTATGTCGCATATTTATTAATTATTAAGATCTGTCAACACGCAACGCTTCAACAATAAAAATAAAAATGTGGAACGGAGTGTCTTAACACTAGGTTCCCTCTGCCTACTCTTCTCTATCCTGCGTGAAACTGATTTATGTCGCTTATTTCCTGAGTTTGCTCTGTAAATTAAACTCTACGCCTCCACTATGAACAGTAAAAGATCAATTACATACGAAATTTACTTACTTTTTCCTTATAAATAAATATATGACTACAACAAAAACGAATAATCTGAAAACTAGTGATAAATAAAATATAAGAAATTAACTTCACCTTGTAAGAGAGGTCAAGGAGACCTGTTACTTTTAACAATTATTAGAACGTATTCATTAAGACGCCGTTTCAGCCTTGGGGACTCTATAGTGCTTATGACTACAATACCAGCTTTTCAGGTGTGGAAACACCTGAATAATATATTTTTTTATGATTTTATTTTACACTCACTACGATATGTACTAAAAAGAGTTTTTAGGTTTTGTACGCTTGAATTGGTGCATGGTTGAAAGGTTGCATTGTTATTTTACTTAATTCGACGGTTATGAGTTTGATTTCCTTAAAATGAAAGCGCCACTGCATGGAGCAGGGGCACAAAGTGTGACTGTAAAATCGATTGGTGGTTGGTTCGATCCCCACTCGAGGAAGTGAAATATTTATTTACGTTTATATTTTCATTTCTTCGCTCTGGTGTCAAAGCAAAGCGCGGCGCTGAGTTCCGCCCCTCAACACGCAATACCTACAGAACTCGGAGGAAAAAGTAGGGAACGGAGTGTCTTAAAACTAGGTTCCCTTTGTCTGCCCTTCTGCGTGCAAGATACAGGGTGAAGCTAATAAAAAAAAGAATGATGGTAATTTCTTTGCTCTGGTAAACAAGACGAAGCACGGCGTTGTGTTTCGCCTCTCAACAAGCATTGTCTCGGAAATTGCAACACTTGGGGAATTGAGTTTTTATCACCCTTTTTATTAAGTTCCGTTTCTCTACACTTTTATAATGAATCAGAAGAATCATTTCACAAATCACACAAAAAAAATTATATACATATTAATACTTAATACTCTGTAGATATAGAAATAAACTGTAGAAATAGACTGTATCTATTGAATATATATAAAAACCATCAGAAAATCAAAAGCTAAAATTTTTTTAGGTATTGTGTGTTGAAGGGCGGACCTCAACGCTGCATTTTTGTCTCCATACCAGAGCGAAAAACCCTGCGCTACAACTGACTGGCTGGTCTCGAGTTCCGGCTGTTTGACTGGTCTCGTCTCATAAATATCATTATTATCAGATCCAATGTCATATAAACGTTATCATTGTCATTATATTCCAACAGACTAAAACTTTTGGATTTTATACCTATATATAAAAAAAACTATTCTTTTTAATTTAACATAATAGCCCTTAAGAAATAAGTTAATGAGTCAAATTCATTTAACTTTGATGATACCGATTCTCTCATTAATTATAGTTGGAACGTGGAGTAATGGAGTTCGATAGCTAACGGTTAGTACCGGAAATGATTTTTTTTTAATATCTATTCCTTGGTTCAAATATTATTATGCATCCCATTTTGTACGCAACATTGAGCTTTATAAAAAAAACTAGTTCGAAAGAGTAAATGAAGTAACTGGAAGCGGGCCAAGTTGTGTAAGAAAGCGATTTTTATATTATGTTTTTTTTTAAATATATAAAATTGATTGTAATAATTATTAATTTATCAAGAACTATTCTCCGCTAATAAGAAGGACGGCAGAGGGAACTTGGGAACCTATTGTTAAGATATTTCGTTTCCATTAAAACACATCAGTTCCCCAATTTTCGCCGAAATTTGGAAGCATAGCGTATTGAATAACAGAACTCATTGCCGTGCTTCACCACGTTACCAGAGTGAGGAAACGAAGATATTATATATTCCATTTCACCGAGAGAGAGTCGAACTGACAACCGTTGCGTTTACAGGCACACGCTTGTACCTTTCAGTTATTATAGGTTTTTCGTATTAACATAAATAAGTTTATTATTTACATCTATGTATGTATCTATATCAACATATCAATGTTATATTTATTTATAAATAAATCTCTTTTCTGTTTATTTCTCTTGAAAATAAAATAAAATGAAAATAAATGGATATTAATAAATCAGGCAATATATAATTTTATGGGCCATACAACAAAAAGATCCGAATTTGTACATTTTACGCGTCCTGTCCGCCACGCGCGTCCGACTCCACCGACAGGAAGGATCCTTTATTCGGTTAAGAAGCTACAGTTTTGTGCTTTTTATTACTTTATGATTCAAAATTGTTATTCTGTGATATTATATAGTTAATTGTATTATTATACAATAGTGATTAGCGTCACGAATGTGAAAATTCTCTTTAGAATTATAATATATTTTTTTTTGTGTTAATTTGTATGCGTATTGGGGTTATGTCCTTGATCTGTTTTATTTTGATAGGTAATGGTTCCACTCTGTAACGTTCGTTTTTGGTATAAAATATATTAATTGTATAAATTTTACAATTTCATTTAAGTATATCAAGAGATATTTTAAGCCCACAAAGTGTGACTAAAATAGACTAGTTGTGGGTTCGATCCCCACTCGAGGAGGTGAAATATTTATTTACATTTATATTTCCATTTCTTCGCTCTTGGGTAGGTAGACTCTTGTGTATCCGCGAGGCAAAGCGCGGTGTTGAGTTCCGCGACTTAACACGCAATGCCTCCATAAATTGGCGGAAAGTGGGAAACGGAATGTCATAACACCAGGTTCCCTCTGCCCACCCTGCTGTGTATGAGATACATTTTAACGTATAAAATATATGCCGTATTTTAAGATCAATCTAAAAATATCTACTAAAATACAACATATCTACTTTTCTGTTCTTGTTTGAAAACGAGATAAGAAGAGAAAAGAGGAAAAGAGAAAGTTGCCATCTTTTTAGTGTATTTAGATCACTTTTACGTTCAGTAGGATTTAGCAACGTAGCTTGAGACAACATAGACAGTCCGATCTCCATTTTTAACCTAAATTTGAGTCATTGCGTAGTGAAAACCAATCCCAACACTCCATTCATCATACCAGAGCGTAAAACGAAAATAATTTATTTCCCCAAGAGCACTTACATTTACCGGAACCTAGGAGTAACACTCCGATTTAGTTACGACACTTTCGTCCCCTACTTCCCACTGAAATCTCGAGGCATTGGGTGTTCAGTGAGGGAACATGCCTAGCTACCAGAGAGAGAGAGAGAGAGAAGAAATGACAATGTTATATATTTCATCGAGTCATTTCCCCGAGTGTGAATCGAACCCACACTCATCGCGTTCCCAGTCGAACACTTGGGCCCTTGCGCCGCGACGATAGTAGTATAGGTATACATTATGAAATTTAGTTAAATTTGCAGGTTATAAGTAGTTGATGTGCATTAAGATTTACATAAACAAACATTTTCTCACAGTTAGATCATGTGAAATGCATTATCTTGATCAAAAACGAAATTTAGAACGCAATCCGACATGAACACAGTAAATTTACAATGTATTGTGTTTTTAATTTTATCACATTTACATTTTAATGCTCTATAAAACGATTTCTTTTGTAAGTGAATTGTAGGTCTTATAACTTATTTTCTTGTGGTTATAAAAAAATATTTAATTAGTAGCGAAGTAAGCGCGTCTTCGCCCGCTTATATAAGCCTATCTGTTATTTTGATGTATAAGCTATATTACAGTAAAGTTTCATCTAAATCGGTTGAGTAGTTTTTGAGTAAAAATGGAACAAACATCCTCACTAATTTTCACATTAATGATATTAGTAGTATTTCACATTAATAATGTAGGAAGGCATTTTTAGTGCAGCCTCAGAGTTTGAAACTGCATTTCAATTTTAATAATATATAGTTTTAAAAAACAGAATTAAAGCACTTGTTAAACTAACCCCACTGTCCAGGGGTCCTGGCTCCATCATCAGAACAGTTCGATGATACCATATTATTGTCACCTAACGTATACGAAACTTGTCGTTGCCAAGTTTATATCAATTAAACTCTATCAATTATATCAATTAAAAGGGTTCACTTTCTTATATAAAATATTATATCAATTAAAAGGGTTCACTTTCTTATATTTTCGTCGGCCTATATAAATTTGATTTAAATTATAAATATTTATTATTTTTATAAGATTTATGCATTTATTTGCCAAATTATATTTTACCAACAAAAAACTTCATACAAAATACATTAGTATCAAATACGATGTCATAACGAAAACAAATAATGCAGTAGGTAATCGCCAAATATATTTTCGAAGACTTTTAAGTAGAGTAGTAGAAGAAAGCTTAATTTTATAATACTTTTTCACCATTTCAAGATATTTCAAGTTGATGTAATCCAGTTATAAGCTTAATTTTACTAAAAGTAAAAAAAAATTATTTAAATGTGATTGTTCCACTGAGTAAGTCAAACCCACAGCTATCACGCTTACAGTCATTAGAACTCGCACTGGGCCATTATGGCCTCTTATATGAAGCCAGTCGTCCCGCAGGGGCACAAAGTGTGACTGTAAAAGCGACTGGTTGTGGGTTCGATCCCCAC
>DWAN01001512.1:0-17628 GCA_018230445.1 Heliconius hewitsoni | reverse complement strand
TTATTATTAAAGGTAAATATAAAATATAAATACGAAGGTAGTTATTTCACCTTACCCCCTATCTAGTAGGGTAGACTGAAAGAATGTAGTGTAAACACTACATTCGTTAACTTCGCTAATCAATATATATGTATAAATTGGTTAGAATATTTGGAACAACTTCTCTCTGCCTGCCCTGCCACATGTAGGATACAGTGTGGAACCAAAAAAAAACACAGTAAACCCACAACCACCTCAATAGCCAATAAATTTTAACATTTAATTGAAATAAATCGGTTTTAAAAAAAATGTTTATATATCACAACCAATTTGAGTAGGTGTATGTAAATTAATGAATATATTTAAACATTTATTAAATTAAATTGTTGAATCACATTCTATGGATAACGGTCATTCATCGTAATTACTGGAGAATCTGAGTAATTAATGTATGATAAAACGTAATATATTTATGTATATGAAAATATTTTAAATAATTATTTTGTATGTAAGTATTTTGCTTGACGCCGTTCTGGTGCAGGGGCACGAGCGTGCGACTGTAAGCGCGACGGCTGTGGGTTCCATTCTCATATATGGAATATTTTCATTTTCTCGCTCTGGTAAATCGGTAAAGCTCAGAGTTGACAACCTCGAGAATTCGATGGAAAGTGAGGAACAACTTTTCTTAATGGAAATGGAATGCCTTAACACTAGGTTCCCAGTTTCCCTCCACCTACACTGCAATGTAAGGGGTACAGCGTATAAGTAACATTTTTTTTTTTAAATGTTAAAAAGCTTCAATCTTCTCCGCACGTAACAAGATATACTTTCTGCCTAATTTTTGAGATATAGTGTGTTGAGTGCTTAACGTTGCACTTTGTCTCCTTTAGAAAGAGAAAATTTAAAAAATTGACCTTGCGAGTGCGAAGGAGTCGATACTTACAACTCGCTGCTCTACGGTCTCTCAATACCTCTTTCCCCTCGTACACTTTCATCAACATCTTCATGCGATACTGTTTTCTTGAAAGTCAATCAAGGTCCCCACCTCCTTAGTGAATCAATGTTTCTAAAATGAAGAAATATCAGGTGACTGTCTCACATACTTTATTATAGACTTCGTTTTATTTGATAACTAAGATAACTAACATTGATAATTAAGAGGCCGTCGTGACGCAGTGCCACAGGCGTGTGACTGTGAATGTGACGCTTGTGGGATCGATTGCCAATCGGAGAGCTGAATTGTTCATATTTTCATTTACTCGCTCTGGTAACTAGACAAAACACGACGTTGAGTTCCGCCACTCAACCCGCAATGCCTTGAGAATTCGGTGGAAAGGGGGCACGGTGTGTTTTAACACTATTCGCGGTTCCCTCTGTCCACTATGCTTTATGCAGGATACAGCGTGATGCTGGAAAAAAAGAAATAATAACAATAAATTAATTCTTTGGGCTTAGTGAATACGGATATAGAATATAATACTAATAAATTAACTCTTATCATTAACCTGAAAATAAGCTACTTATACATATTATAATCTGTCAATATTGAATATAACATACATAAATGATAGCTTTGAAATATAAAATGATTAATTTCACTATCTACCTATATAATATTAATTTTATTTCGGATTATGTGTCCATTTAAACTGAACTCCATTTTTTGTTTATTTAGAGACATTGTACTGCTTAACGGAATTAAGCGCTGCATTTTGTCTAATCGAACAAGGCAAGTAAGTATGTATTTATACAATATAAAGCAATTGCAATAATAAAATATGAAGCTTTATTTTCTTACAAAAAATTATCAAGTTATTTTTTTTTTAATAGAGAACATCGCTTGGTCTCATACTAGCAGTTAATGCTAACCTGAAAAGTTTGTTTGTTGTTTGTTTCAAGACCTATACACTATGTCTCGAAAATTAAGCGGTGCGTGGGAAACTAGGTTTTTAACAATAAGTTGCTTCTGCCTACCCTGCTATGAACGGGATACAGCGTGAAGCGTGAAGCGTGTATCCCGCTTCATCGCATCAATCATTTTCATATAACCCATTGTAGATGTATGAAAAGTTAACACTGGCGCTTACACCGCTCTCAACGCTGACATCGAACTTGAGAGATAGCTCTCAAGTTCGATCTCAGCGTTGAGAGCGGTTTGTAATACATATATTTATATTCATATATTATGATTTATAATTGAAATCGGAATCTCAAGATTGCTCTTAATATCGAACTCAGAGTTCAGAACGGTTTATATAAATATGAGCCTTAGAATGGGTCATGTGTGATAAAGAACTCTTAGTTAATTATTGACGACAGGAACGAAGCCGCGTATAAAAGCTAGTGTTGAATATATGTATGTTTATAAATCAATCTTTCGATACTTTTATTATTGAGGGTCGGTAAGCTATGGCTGCTATATGAAGCAGTAAGAATCATTTGCTTAAAATATGGAGGAATCAATAAACGTTACTTTTTATTTTAGCGGTGAATCCGATTTATCTTTGTTACTGGACTTTTGGTGACCTAAAATGATTGTCATATTGTCTTATACATGGTGCTTGTTTAGGATAAAAAACTTCTATTTTCCGATTTTTATGTACATAACGTACGTAAGCAAAGGCCGTCCGTCCGGTGTAGCGGCACAGCATCTGACTTTAAATGCAATGGTCGTGTGTTCTTTTCGCTGTAACCGCATGCAGCAGGGTAAGCAATATTAAATTTGTTTTTCAACGCCAAGTTACGGTGAGATGTTGCACTGCCTTAAGCCACGCCGGCATCACATGAGGTACATATGAAAGTAGATTATTTGGTATCACCTAAATAAGGTAAAATAATTTGAAACTAGGACTTTCCATACTAATAAAACTGAAGGATGTTTGTTTGATCCCACTAATCTCACGAACTCTACAGGCTTAAATTGAAACAATAGTTTTTTTCGTATAGATTATATTTTGCGAGAAGGTCTTAAGACTATATTACAATCAGGTAAATATATCCATTATACGTGCGGTCTGAGTTATCTTTTATATTTAGAATGTTTATATATGACAACGCGAGTGAAACCACATATAAGTGGTAGTTACATATAAAACGTAATTGGACAAATTCGGTTAAAGCGAAGCAAGACATTAGAAAAGGATATGGAGATAACATGTAAGTAATTGCACCGGCTTGCCATCCTCTTAGAAGTCGGATTGCCTATTATCGTTTTACATGTTAAGGCGGGGTGTGACTGTAAGTGGTGGTGGTGGGTTCGGTTTCGACTCGGGGAATAAATTATTTTCATTTCTACGTTCTACTGAAACGAGACCATGCGTGACATTAACGTACTAAGTACCACCAAAGTGGGGAACGGTGCGTCTTAACACTAGGTTCCCTTTAACTACCCTACTATAGGCGGAATATAGCGTAACAGTAAGTTTCCCATCGCCTGAGAAATCCAATTCTTATTATCGTTTTACATGCTAATGCAGGGTGTGACTGTAAGTGGTGGTGGGTTCGGTTCCGGCTCGGGGAACAAAATTATTATCATTTCTTCGCCCTGGTAATGAGACCAAGCGTGACGTTAACTTACTGAGTACCGCCAATAAGTGGGGAACGGTGTGTCTTAACATTAGGTTCCCTCTGACTACATACAGCGTGAAAGTAAACATCTCGTTATGACAAATTTATCGAATCCAAAATCATCACGGATTCAAATATCGACATGTTCCTAACAGTGTTGTTAAAAAAATCGATATTTAGTTTGCGATCATTTTCTAAAGAAAATAAAGTCAAAATAAAATATTCAAAAGATGTCTCGAAGCTTTTACCATTAAAATACAACTAAAGTTGCAAAGTAATTTACATTATATGCATTCTTGCTACAATGTGCCGGTGGAAGTGTTATTTAGTTACTTTGTACAATTAAACTTAACCAAAAGGTTAAATAGTTTAACTATAGAGTTATTTTAACTTTTGCTTATACCAGAAATAGATAATTAAGTGGCGCAGGGGCACTAGCGCGAGACTGTAAACGTGACAGGTAGTGGGCTCGATTCCACTGGAGGAAATTAAGTATTTTATATTAAAATTTATTTTTGGATTGCAATTAAAATTACAAGATTTTTTATAGTGATCCGCTATGTTGGGTTCTGCTAGTTTTGAAAATTGCCTGTCCATTTTAAATTCTAAATAAAACTTTTTTTTTGTAGCTTCTATCGCTCTATTCCGCACATAGCAAGGTAAACAGATGGAACATGGGAACCTAGTTTTAGACACTTCGTTTCTATTAACACACTAACGTTCTCCACTTTCCGCTGAATTATGGAGTCTTTGTGTCTTATTCTTTTGGCAGAACTCAACACCGCGCTTTGCCTCGTTACCAGAGCGAAGAAATGAAAATCTTAAATATTTCATGTTTTCAAGTGAAAATCGAACCCACAATCTGTAGCGTTTAGCGTTAGCGCACACCCCTGCGCCACAACTGGCCTGAAATAAAACTTATTTGTCAAAGTAATGTCAAATAATCATTTTCAACCCGCAATATGTAATATGTAACCAATAAAACATTTTATGCCTTCCTTTGTTTTCCACATAAAATGAATTTGATCAAATTTATAGCTGTTCAAAGAGTTCTTACTATAACAGCACATGTTCAGGAAAAAGTACTTGAAAAGTTATTTTTACTCATATCGTAGTTTTAAATGGATATTCCGTTCTTATTCAATTTATATAAAAGATAATTTATATTTTTTGATGTAAGTGAAAGAAGTTCGGCGGAAAGCGGGAGACGCAAGTGTCTTAACGGGAACCAAATGTTTTATTACTCTCGGTCTTCCTGGTTTCCAAAAAAACGTCAAACGCGAGTCGGACCGCGGGCTCCGCACTAATTTTAAGATTGTGGGTCAAAAGTAAGTACAACTTGGAAAAGTTGACAAATTTAAATTTAAATTTATTTATTTTTATTTATTTTAAATTTGCAGACAAATGCACTCACTATTTTTTTTGTGTATAAAATTAACTACAAATACAAGTTTGTCATGTTTTCGTTCTATGAAATACTTATAAATTTTCACTTTTCGGTTTTTTTTCTTTATTTTTATTGCAAATTATAGCTTAGTGCCAAATTTCATAACTGTAGGTCCACGAGAAGTACCCTATAGGTTTGATTACGCGGCGAATTTCATATAAAATGCAGCATAATCGATGCATAAATACTCGTAACTTTTAATTGCGTTGACTTAGAAGTTTGATTTATTTATTTGTGTTTTAACCACCATGTTTGTAACCATTGACCTGATTTTTTGCTATTAAAATCAGCTTGATACCTTTTTAAGATCTCGAGATAAATGGTTTTGGCAGACGGAGAAACAGACAATAATGTAATCCTATAACTTGTCCGTTTTTACTTTTTGTGGAACGGAATCCTAAACAGAAGTAAACACTATTCATTCAAAAAACATTATTTTGAATTAAATTTGAACACAAAAGCATCACTATTATTTTTTATAGTTTCATTCTTCCCCCCTTTTTCTATTCTTCTTTTCTTTCTTGCAGAGTTGAGAGGAAGAACATAGTGTTAAATCAATTCATTTTCTCCTTTCTACATTAAAAGACGTATGATACGTAGCGACACACAACACCGCGTTTTGTTTCACCAGATAGGGAAAATATAGATAGTTTATTCCCCCGATTGGAAATTGAACCCACAGCTATCTTGTAGCCATCGAGTATAATATTGTCTATGGTCTTTAAGAAAATATTATACTGGATTATGAAATATTTTTATGAATAATACTCTTGTTACTCACTTCGCTCTTATCTTTTAGTATTTTTATATTGCCATATTGGATTATATTGTACAGTATGTATAACAAGTATTTACTTGGATATTTGCAGCATATTGAATTAGCGTGGCGTTGAGCTCCGCCTCTGTATGTGCAATATCTTGAAAATAGGATGGACAGCGGGGGGCAGAGTGTAGTAACACTATGCTTCATTGTTCTCTATATAAAATCCTTCCCGATAATGACAAACAACGCACAGCCGGAACTACGCAGCGTTGAATGCTGAAATTTGTCATGTTCTTCTCCTCAGTCCTTAAAGAATATAATAGAGAGTTTCACAAAATTTTCTATATTCTATAAATACTATACAAACAGGAAAAACCATGCGCTTTCCAGTATATAGTTCGATTGCATTTAATATTATATTAACATAATTATTTAAAGCAGCAAAACTTGAGTGGTCTTCTATACAAACTCCTTTTAATGATATTAAAATATAACTAAGGAGTTACTTAAATTATATTAATGAGAAGTAAGAATTTACTATAGTGTTTCTATAATATTATTTATATTTATTTCTTTGATTTGATAAGACAAAGTGCGGCGGTGAGCACGCCGCATAGCACGTTTTTGATAATTGCTATATGATAATATGGCTAATTAAAAAGCAATATACAAAGATAAATAATGAAGAATAATAACTGGTATTAATACACTCCGTTGATGTAATTTCTATATATGGGGGGGATATTAAAATTATTTATACCCCCAGATGAGAATTGAACCCACTAATATTAAACATTGTTTTTATTCCACGAGTGGAGAACGATCTGACAATGATCCTACTGCAACACATTTCCTTTAAGATATTGAAAGGAAACTAAACAAAAAAACAATGAAATAGATACTACTAGTTAGGTACTGTAGGTACCTGCGCTATTCTCTACATACTTAATTAAAAGATTTGTCGCATATATGCATACAGATCAATGTATATATAAGCAGTATTGGATAAGTTTTCCAATTTGAATTTCAAATTCAATTATATGCAGGCGGAAGCACTTTTGTGTCAAAGAAACGCGAAGCTTTAGCTAAAACTCGATATCACTTAGTGTTATAAATGAAACTAAATGTACATAGACTGGTACATCCAGCCTATGTACATTTAGTTTCATACAGTGGATGTGGGTTCGATTTTCAATCGAGGGATAAAATATTTTCATTTCCTATCCTGCTACGTGCGGGATACTTCTACTTCTTGAGGTTTGCGTGTTGAGTGATGAGATTCAACGGCGAGCCTTGCTACGACACCAAAGCCAAGAAATGTAAATATACATTTTAATAAATATTTCATTTCTTCGAGTGAGGATCGAACCCACATACAGTCGCGCTTACAGCCACTCTTTGTGCCCCTGCGCCACTATTTGCTTCATGTGTTCTCGGATATTAATAGATTATATTGTAAGTTCTTCATTTTAAATTTAATAACTGTAGGTCCACGAGAGAGCCCTAAAAATATATATTCAACTTCCAAAAGCTATTAATTTTTCGAATATAGACTTGAAATGTGAGAATTCCCCACCACGACTAGCATTGAAAATTTATTTACTAAAAACTTTACAATACTATTGCATTTCAAAAACTCTTAATTTGGTATAATTTTAGTTCCTTGGGGACTGAAGGGACTAAGAGTTCATTTCAAAATCAATGAAAATTGATTAACAGCAATAATCGTAGGTCCAGGTGAACAAAATCGCAAGCTACAACTTGTACCACCAAATACTAAGTGACAATCGAACCCACCACCATCGCGAGGAAGTCCTGATAGTCTATACACTAACTCGACTATATAAAAGTAAAAAAACGATAATTAAAAACTTTAAACCAAATTAATATTTAAATGAGCAGTAAGTTATTGAAATTCGTTTAAGAAGATTATTTTTAATGAATGCTTATTCATGGAAATTGCATACAGATTGATTATTTTTTATCGAAATTTTTACTGTTCCACTTTATAATGTTAACTGTTTCACTGATATATAAAAAAACTTGAGAAATCGACGGAAAGTGGATTAATTTGAAGGAACAGAGTGTCTTAACCCTAGGTTTCCTCTGAATACTCTTCTATATGCGGAATACAGAGTGAAGCTAAAAAAAAGAGCTATTTAAAGACAAATTATATTTAATTACAATTAGATTTCATTCGATTAGTTAATTACACGCACCGTCGGACAGTCAATGAAACTGAAAGGTCAGTATTGTCAGTCATATGGGAAGCTACCGGCTCGGAAGCTATAGAAAAATGAACGGTTGCCCTTTTTAAATATAGCCTTTAAAATAATT
Source organism: Heliconius hewitsoni (assembly GCA_018230445.1). NCBI lineage: Eukaryota > Metazoa > Arthropoda > Insecta > Lepidoptera > Nymphalidae > Heliconius > Heliconius hewitsoni. The sequence goes on along the minus strand of DWAN01001512.1, from coordinate 9,535 downwards.
TATAGTGTTATAATAATATATGGTGTCCATCGTGCCGCAGTGGAACGTCATCTAACTGGATTCGATATATTTTCTGTCCCAGTGGATTTTTTAATTTTATTTTTGCTTCACGCTTTATCCCTGGCGGGGTAGCCAGAAAGAATGGAGCGACGAAACACTACTTTCGCCTCGTCCACTGTCATCAACCTCTTCATACATGCTAATGGGGGTTGCTTTGCTCACATACTTTGCATACTGTGTCCAATTATTTTAAATAAAATAATAGCTTGGGAAATTTTCCAGCGCTGGTCAGAAGAAAGGTAGCAATGACTGACTCCTGTCACCTAACACGTAGTTTCTCGAATCCAAGCAAAATCCTGTTAACACTTTTTTTAAACTCAATATATATCTTACATCATCTCTAGTTTCCCTCTGCCTACCCGTCGCTATGTGCCGGACACTATATGCTGTTTTTTTTTATTTATAAATAAAACAAAAAATCTATGCGATAATGTATTTATCATTCATCATCGCATAGACTTCATTGAAGTAGTAGTAGACTGTATTCATATTTTCTATTTCGTAACAATTTAAAAGACAAAACAATATGTAAAGATATATTTCTGTTTACCATTCATATTTTAAAACCGTAGCTATAAAACACCAAAATGGTTGAAAAAAACTAAAACAATGCAACCGCGCAGCGTGGCTAACAAATCTGATTATACAACACTTGCAGATGCAAATTAATATAAGAACACGAGTATTTTGTACGAAATAATGAACGAATGAATGTATGTAGATGTTATTTTATGAATATAAAATTTAAATATAAAACTTTTGGTTTGACGCTGCCGCGGTGTCACGTTGGATTTAATGGTATTTATTTTTTAGCTTCACGCTGTATCCCGCTCATAGTGCAGTAGTCTAGGCAGAGAGATCCTGGGAACCTAGTGTTAAGAGACTCCTTTCCTACTAAGTCACTTCCGTTCTCCACTTTCCGCCGAGTTCTGGAGGTATTGCGTGTTGAGTTGCGGAACTCAACGCCACAATTTGCCTCGTTACCAGTATTAATGTTTTATTTCGTCAAATCAACAGTTAACAGTCGCACGGCTGTGCCATTGCGCCACGACTGGCCTAAAAATTAATAATATAAATATCTAAATAATTACTTTTTAATTGTTATACTACAAAAAAAAATAATAACTGACGTGAATAATTAAAAAGTCAATTGTTCGATGTAAAATTGTAACTGTTTTAAATCATACACAATTAACTATTCAATAAAATCTATTGAGATCCGTCCGACCGCGAAACAAACGAACGAACTGGTTTAAAAACTATTGTGTTGCCACAAAACTATGAAAATAAAATAGGAAAATGTAGAATATATTTTCTATTAATAAATAAATTTATATATTGACGTAGAAGTATTGTACCTCTGTAAACGCGAGGATTGGCGTTCGATTACCGCTCGAGGTAATAATGATTATGGGATTCTTAATTCCTCATAAGTAACGACGATGCGTGGTGTAAAGTAACTACTCAATAATACGCAATGTTTGCTATGCGCGAGATACAGCGTGAAGCTATAAAAGAGATTCTATATATTTTTCTCGATATATATATTAAACCTCAGAGGATATGCAGAGGCCAGTCGTGGCGCAGCCGCATAAAGTGCGACTGTAAAACCGACTGATTGTGGGTTCGATCTCCACTCGAGGAGATAAAATATTTACTTAAATTTATATTACTATTTCTTCGCTCTGGTGTCAAGGCAAAGCGCGGCGTTGAGCTCTGCCATCCAACACGCAATGCTTTCAAAATTCAGCAGAAAGTGGGGAACGGAGTGTCTTAACACAAGTTTCACTCTGCCTTTCCCTTATAATAGATGCAATTTAATTACAAAATATAAAAAAAAACTATTTTACGCCTTTTGTCGCATATCTGGTTAGGAAGAGGGAATCAACACTAGGGTGTTAGAACACTCCATTTTTCAAGCAACGCCAAATTTTCGACACATTCTATATTGTGTGAGGGCGCTTTGTCTACTAGGGTGAAATGTAAATAAATAAAATAAGAGAAAAGAGGAGAGAATTAAACGAGAGAGAATCGAACACAACCGTCGCGTATAAAGTCAGAAGCTGTCCCACTGAGCTATGACGACCCAAAGCCGTCTCAAAAGATACTCTAGCCACGAAATTGTAATAATTCAAAAATTAAACTATACGTAATATTTTATACGAGTATAACACTAAAATTATCCCTCAGTTTATATTCACGTGGAAGCTCACGTTATAAAGTATTTTCCACTATAAGCGTTTTACATTGACTTCAGAATATCCTGGGTTAATCCCGGTGTAGGATTTTGCTCAATTTTTGTAACAAATACTGATTGTGTGGAATATGTCATTTTGCTTTGAAATAAGCTATTGTAACAAAACAAAGGGCGGCGCTCATCTCCGTTACTTAACAAGCAATGTCCCCTCTGCCTATTCTGCTATGTGGGGTTAGCAACTTGAAGCTAAAACATTAAATATTGACTTAAATTAAACATCCATCCTCACATAATTTCCCATACTGGTAAGATTTAACACCATATATTTATTTGTTTGTAGTTTGACACTCGCTCCAGAATATTGATGACTAAGACCAGAGTTTCTCCAAATTTTTGGTAAAATTGCTATATTTTTATATTGTTTATGTGAAGTAGACTTTGTTTCGCTATAGAATTAGCTTTGCGAATTTATTTCACAAACTTTTGTTATATATATAAAAGTAAATTTAAAATTTGGGCAATTCATTTATGTAAGGAGAGTTATTTTGTTATAATTGTATAATTGCTTATTTGGGAATTGGAAAACAAAAATTATCATTACTATAGAACTATAACCACTAATATATTATCATACTAGCGACTCACGCGCGACTTTTCCTCTTAAATTTATTAATTTTATGAAAAATACATTACAGACATTAATTGTAGCCTATTTTTATATATGTGTTATTATGATGTATTAGCTTATTTTTTTGAGAAACAAAAATTCATCCCCACAAACGTTGGCATTTATAATATTAGGAGGATTTTAAATTTAATAGGCCCTGCATTTATTTACCCTTATATCATTATGACATACTCAGTGGCACAGTGGCACAGTGTCTAACTCAACACGTAATTGTTGTGTGTTCCGCTCTTAACTAACAAATATATTTTTCTTGCCCTGATTTGAAATGAAACAAATTACGACGTCGGGTTCCGTCTACTAACACAATATCTTTTACCGTGGCAAAAACTGAAACTGATATCAGGTTCTCTTTATATAACCTGATTAACGCATCAGATTCGTGAAATTAAAAAATATTTTTAATTATTTATATATATATTTTTAAATTCACTTAACATTCTTTGAGAATAAATAAGATTTCATTGTTTTCGTTTGAAAATAAATCTTTTGCCGTTATTTTTTTTACTTGACACTGTATCGGTCACATAACAGGGTAGGTAGAGGGTACATTACCTGACCTGACCATAATGAGTGTCATTATTTTCTCCATTTTCTGCCAAAATCTGGAGGCATTGCGTGTTGAGTAACGGAACTCAAGGTCTCGGCTTACTTTGTCACCAGACTATCGAATCAGCAATCAAAACAACAATCTGTCGCGTTTGCAATTTATTTATTAAAACATTTCTATATTTTTTTCAGATTTTTTATTGTTTACCAATGATCTTCTTCTACATTCACACATGTAACTGAACTTTCAACTAATTTCATAACAGATTTTTCATCAGATATTATAAAATTATTATCTTTGTCAAATGCTAAACCATGAATAGTTTTCATGTCCAAAATTTTTGTTAAACCATTCCTATTTATCAAGAGTATACCTAAATTAGAACAAACATAAATATTACCAATATTATCATTTACAATTTGCCTCACTACTATTAAATTATTAACAGCTTCAAAGTGTTTTTTATATCTATATAAGCCGGTTTTATTAGAAAAGTATACGATATCTTTATTTATATGGATATGATCTATTTCCATGTGGCTAAATTCTCTAACAACTGCAAAATTACCATCAACCTCCATATGCAATTTTTGATCCGGATAACTTATGTAAAATAGGTTTCTGCTGAAATACAGCGTCCAAATGTTCGTCCCCTTTTCTTTGTAGAAATCAGCTATTTGTGTTACCATGTTATATTTGAAAATGCCATCGCTGCCTCCAAGAAAAATTTCATCGTTTGCTTGATCTATAGCAACTGTACAGCCTCCTTGTAGGCCAACAATAGTTTGATATTCTTTATTGTCCAAATTGTAATAAGCCAACTGAAAATCCACATCGGAATAGGTTTCTGGAGTAGTGAAGCTGAAAAACAGAGTGTTTGACGCTTTGTGGACCTCCAAGTTATACGGTTTCCCAAGTCCTGACCATAAAATATTCCTCTCGTACCACTTGTCGTAGATTTTTATTCGGTCACATGATTTATCTGGCAAGCTGTGAACTTTTAATACAATACTTGCCAGAATAAAAAATGGCGCCGTATCTGAAAATTTTATTACCATGTAGCTTTTATGCAAAATTTCAGTGAATATTTAATGGATGTAGTTTTTTTTTTAAATTTCCACTGTAAAGTCATTAATTTATGGCAAGAGAAATATAAATGCTAGTTATTTTGCTGTGAAAATTATAAAGAAGAATGCACGGAATATTGTAATATATATTATGTTCATCATCTCTAACTTAGCATGTACTCGTATATTTGAATAGACATAATGGTCATGGGTCCAGAACTAGGACTCATTCTCTCGTGTGAGAATCGAACTCACAACCGTCGCGTTTATAGTCAGACGAAGCTGATTCCGCGCCACGACGGGCCGAACGAACAATAACGGTAGTTGATAAAATATTTATTGTTCACGCTTTAGCAAGAAATGGTGACAAGGAAAATAGCTGAATCCACAAGAAATAAATTGTAAAATATTTCTGCGAGGAAAATCGTAATATATTATTCACATACATATTTTTCGTTTTCAAAAGCAAAATATCAGTTTTGTACAATTGAAACTGAATACATCATAGGAAGCAAATGAATTCAAGTCAGATAGCACCAAAGTTTAGGATTTGGCAAGGACACCAAAACATGTGGCGGATAGCCAATATTTTATTTGTTACAAAGTAAATATTTTATTGGAAGTTCCCATCTTTCTTTATTACATACATCTTATTGGTTGATTCTGTTTCTTAACCAAATTTTCTTCTTACTTTAGATCTAATTTTTAGTAAATTTTTCCTGATATTCATACATATATCTTTCGCATTTTACGGCGTGTTTTGGTAACGATAGGAAGAAAAGAAAGCAACATCACGATTTTTCAGCATAGTAGGGTAGGCAGAGGGAACCTAATGTTAAGACTCCGTTTCCCAAGCACCATCCGATTTTGGAGACATTGCTTGCTCAGTGACGGAACTCAACGATGCGCCTAGTCTATCAGAGTGAAGAAATGCTTTCTTAGCTTCATGCTATATCTCGCACTAGTAAGTTTTGTGAACCTGGGAACCCAGTATGCCATTGCGTGTGAAGTAATGGAAGTTAACGCCTTGCTTCGTTATCAGAGCGAAAAAAATGAAAATATAAAACATTTTATTTCGGTGGTGCGCCTGCGGCCAAAATTAAATTATTTTAAAAATAATTAGTTCAATCAGCCTGTTTTGCAAGAAAAATCGTGAAACAGCTTATTAAAAACTTTAACTATCTTAAATAAAATTTTTAAATATGAAATAACGTACCTGTCGACATTATATAATAAATATTAGACCAAATCCAACAGCTAAATGACTAAATATTAATTTTACTGTACGATTGATGAGCTTAAATATCAATAGACTTCTTTTTTAAACAATCTATTGTGTTCAGAACCTTATATACATAATAATTTATGTCGATTATTATAATCATATTATACTATTTAAGCCAACCTTGCTTTACGTGTTTTGGTTTTTTATATATTTTTTTAGTTTTACTCTGTATCTCGTATACAGAAGGGTAGGCAGTAGGAACCTAGTGTCAAAACACTCCATCCCCCACTTTCCACCATTTTTTTGTGACACTGCGTGTTGAGTGTCAGAATTTATTGCCACGCTTTTATTACCAAGGTAAGAAGTGCGAAGAAATGAAAAAATAATAAATAATAATTCATTCGCCCGAGTGGGAATCGAACCCAGGTTGAATGTTTTTTTTTGTTTCTAAAGAATAGTAATAGTTTTAATTTTTATGTTAGTTTATATCTATTTAGCTTAATAATAAGCTCCTTTCAGAGTTATCGTACAGTAATTTAAGATGCAAAAATGGCCAAAAAATGGGTCTTTTTTTAAGTCTTGACATTTTTTTAAATTTTGGAAGTTAAGCACATACACGTTATTACTAACTTATTCTGATTTTTAATAAATTGAATCCTATAATGAAAAATCCAGACGCTATTGGGAATTGGAGGCCGTCATGACGTAGTAGCACAGTGACTGTATACGATGCTTTTAAGTTTTCCCACCCATTCCCATTCCAAGGAAAAAGAAAAATATATATTCAAATTACTTTCAAGCCTTCGGTCTAGTAAGATGAAACATGGTGTGGAGTACCGCCACCGCCACTAAACATGCAACGTCTCGAAAATTATTCGGAAACTGGAGGATGAAGTCTTAACACTGTGAGAAGTGAAAAGAAAGAAAGAAAATATAGCTATTTTACGCTTTTTCCCTTATATATAGAATGATGGTGGCAGAGGAAATCTAGAGATATGACATCCCGCTCTTTATTTTCTACTCGATTTTGAGACATAGAAGAACTTACTGAAACATTTAAAATAAAATGTATTTAATTTTCTCTAAATATAAATAATTATCTATTTGTATCCGAAGTAACTAAAATATTAACAATGTCTGAAATAACCACGAAAACAAATAAAATTTTGCCTTGAAAGTTTATTAATCATAGAGGTAGAGTATAAAAGCATAAGATGAGAAATTCTAATTTGCATCCCTAAAATTATGAAAATTTCCAACGTAGACTCTAACTACGAGTATGTTAAAAACATTAGAAAATCTAGATAGTAATAATTGTAGATTATCCAATCCTTCGATGAGGGAAATGTTATTTATTCACTTAGAAAAGAAAATACTTTTTCAGAAAACGTACAAAAATTTGAACGGATCAGCATTGCAATCCCTATATTTTAAAAACTGCCTAAGAGCCGAGAGTTCGAATCTCGCTAGGTACAATTCAAAAAAGTACTTTTCTTTCCCAAGTGTGGAATAACACTTTAAAATGTTGTTCACTTAATTAAATAATCTTTCAAGATTTCTTTAGCAGATAAGTTAAGACTTTCTGAGCACATTGCACTGCTATTACTTGGTACAAGCCTATAAATTGCATTTCTATCAGAATATATCACATCTTCATTTTGATCGAATGTCATACCGAATACATCAACATGAGCTACCCTTTTAACATTATAAAAAGGCTTGTTCTCCACATAAATACCGTTACCACAAAAATATATATCACCAAAAGTATCCTCCACTATCTGTCGTATAGTTAAATTGTCAGATAATATTATGATTCTTTTGGTATCCCTCTCTATTTTATAAAGCGCTGTTTTATTAGCGAAATATATATCATTTGATTTCGACACAAAGAAATTGTCCACTTCAATATTCACAGCTTCAGCCACTCGGACGAAATTTTCGTCGACATAAACGTATAACTTTTGAATCGGATATTCGATGTAGTAGAAATTCTTTCTAACAAACAGACCCCATATCGATTTGCCTTTCTCAGAGAAGAATTCGGCTGATTTAGTTAAATAATTGTATTTGTAAATGCCGTCGTGTCCACCGAAGTAGATATCGTCGTTGCCGGGATCGTATGCGATAGCATATCCCCCTGGTATATTTTGAACTCTGTGATATTCGTTCTTTTTCATATCGTAACATATTATTTCAAAATCTACATCAGCTCCATTGTATATAGTGTGGCTAAAGAAAAGGGTATTCGAGAATTTATGCAGGACTAAATTGTGAGGCCTTCCAAGGTCTTGCAGTAGTATTTCTTTATCATAATATACGTGGTCGAATATAAGTCCGCTACAATAGGTCACGTCTCGTTTCGCATTTAGTTCTGACACGATAGACGGCAGGAGAAAAAATAATAACATTTTATCTTTTTTAATTTAGTTTCCCTGGCTTGGGCTCGATTTTTTTCTGAAATTTCGCTTTTTATTTGACGTTACCAAATTACAATGTTGAAGAGAATTTGCTGTTGCCCGTTTTACTGCCTTTTAGTATCTGATTCCAGTCTTGATTGTCTGAACAAACAATTAGCCTTTTTATTATGGAAACAAACGTGCAAAGAAAATAGAATAATAATCTCGAAGATTGAGCGGAAAGTGGGGTACAGAATGCCTTAACACTAGATTCCCTTCCACCTACTCTGTTATATGCACGCTACAGGGGTGTAAAGCTACAAAAAGAACGATAAACAACTTGGAAAACCTTACTTAATTTTATTATTTCTTGAAAATTAATGTTATCACTTGCATATTGAACTTGAAAATGAAATTAAATATTATTACTTTTGATATACATTTTATTTCTATATTTTTTCAATAAAATAAAAAAAATCTACATTTTTATACTTTTATATCTATACTTGGAGTAAGTGATAGTTGGATTAGTAAGAGTTTTTTTGTTTGAATTCGCTAGTCACAAGATCTACTGGTTCGTATGAAAAAAATTTTTTATGTTGAATAGTTCATGAATTGAGGAAGGTTATAGGCCATATCACAACACGTTTATTCACACATTGGGCCATATGTCATTTACATCTCTTAGTTATTTCCATTGGACTACACGGTCGATGCCACTTATTGAAATATGTATATAAATGCTAATAATAAAACCAAGACACAAAAGAAACTGTATTTTAGGCATAAAACATGTACTTACGTTATGAACCCGCACTATTTCTTCATAAAACCAAAAATATAACCACCAAACTATAGAATCAACTTTAAAACAAATATAAATACCAACTTTAATGTGTAAATAACTGAACACAACGGATTACAAAGTTATTTGTCTGTTTGTTATTTCCAATTGGATGTTATTGATTAGTAAATATAAATATTTGCTGTTAACTAAGAATTGCCTATGGGTTTGCTTATTTTTTTTGTTTCACGCTTTATCTCGCATATAACGAGGTAGGCAGAATTTTCCCTTTCCACCGTTTTGAAAATATTGAAATTTTTAACAAAAATTAACCGACTTCAAACAAACTACAAAGTATAAAATAAATTTTCTTAACATAAAGCAATAGTTCTGTTAAAAAATATTTAGAAGTCGGTGCCAAGTAAAACAAACGTATACATAGTAATTTGATATTGTAGTAATGTTGTAGTAGCATTAGCTTGACACCGACTTCAAAATTATAAAATTGTTTTTTAACAAAATCAAAGAACTATTGCTTTATATTAAGTAACTTAACTTAACTTAACTT
>DWAN01001511.1:0-17631 GCA_018230445.1 Heliconius hewitsoni | reverse complement strand
ATATATATATATATATATATATATATATATATATATATATATATATATATAAGCCATAATAGATATCTTTAATAATTTCAACAGCCATTTCCTTGACAAAACCTACAATGCCGTAGTTAAAAACAAGTTTATTATATAACCTTACCTAACAAATACACGACGAATATAGAGTCGTTACTCAACAGATAAACCTAGCCACTGCCAGCCATTAATTCATATCGATTGAGGTTTTCCTAGCCACTTTGATACACCGATAACGGCTATCTTGTATCGAAAATAAATCTTTTAACAATCACGAGAGCAATAAATGTCTTTAACGACTCTTACACTGTTATTTCCGTTATCAGTCTATTTTCGATAATAATTTTATTTTTGCTTAACCCACGCAAAGGTCGGGAATCGACCTTGGTCTCAATAAATTTTATATATTTTTCGTATGAATTTCTATTTGTATTTTTTTCTAAAAAACGTCGTGGCGTTCTATATATTAAAAATGTTTATGAAGATTGACGATACAAAAAAGAATTATAATTCGAAGTTATATCTAAAAAAAAAATACTTTTTTTAGCTTTCGCAAGTTTAGTTTCAACAGTACGTTTTTAATTAGTAGTTATAAAAGGCTATAGAACTACTCATTAAATACGTACTGTTTAAACTAAACTTGCTACTCATAAGAAAAGTAAGTAACAAAAAAGCCTCCGTCCTAGTAGTACTATAGTAGTTAGAAGGACATTGCTAGAGCAACTGCATATTGCTAGGACATTGCCAGACAAAAGAGATTTATTTCAAGGTGACAATATTAGGAAATCGAACCCACAACTGTCGCGTTAACACGTTTATAATAAACTATGTGATATATGTGATGAATAAGTCAAAATAGTACTTTCTCAAGCTGTATGCTTTTAACGATACAATAACTCAGTAAACTGAATTAATAAGAACTAACTATTAATGAATCTACAAGTGAATAGCACCTCTGGTACGCGATGAATCGTGTCAGTGATCATGCAGTTGTAGTAGTTTTTTGGTGTTGATATATATTGTGTTTATGCTTAATATATAAATGTTTGAACTATTAATTAAAATTAAATTTTATTTGGTGTTTACCATTTCATTTTAATATAAGAATAATTCGAAGATTAATCATTTTAAAGCAGTATCCTTAAAAATGATTTTATACTGTAGCGATAACAAACAAAAATAATAACTTCTACATAACAAAAAGTTACGAATATATTGAATATCAAAAGGAATTTTCGGAATAATTCCACAAATTTCTATTATAGATAAGCACGTTCCATATATAAAGAGATAGAGATCCGAATCAGTTCAGTGGTTCAACTAAATAGGGCATTGATAAACCATTTGGAGATACGCATTCGAAGTATATATCAGCAGGTGACAGTTCTCAGTAAACAAAAATTATCTTTATTTACCCGGCCTTTCCAATGTGTTTGTTCGTAGAAAAAAATGGAGTAGATAAAATCATTTCTATTTGAAATTTTTCACATCTCGGAATTTCGTGTAATAGGGACTAAGTAGTATGGTATTTTGTTTTGGGTTAATATTTTTTACGCTTTGGCACCCCAACACTTACACCTTTCAAAGTTTTAACACGGCGACTAATCAATCACACACGTTGGAACTGTACAGGAAAAATATATAAAAATTTCAGCAACGACTTCAAAAACTCCAGCCAAATGAATACTACCAAAATCCCAACCAATTTCCAAATTCAACGCACCAAAGTGTAGTGTACGACACATCCGACAGACTGAACGACTATTACAAAACAAACGAAGATAACAATGCCGGAAAATAAAGCAGCCTTGCGTCGACTGTTTTTATAGGGGGCGATAACAACCATACTTTCCAATTGTTTCCACGTCCTTCGATGGCTTTCGTCTTTTGACTGTAGAAACTTGATTGTATTTCTATTTGTTTCAGGAAAACTATGATATTTCTACTGAATTAGAATAATTAGATTTTTCTTCTTGAATATTTTAACGTTTTTTCCTTACTTTACAAGTCATCTGTTTTTTTTAAAATCATTCAAATCATCAACAAAAAAAACACCTTCCTTAGTTTAAAAATTTACATAAATTTTAATACAATTCAATTCTTCATATATATGACCTTCATATTTTTCTTGCGAATTGCTTAATATTACGTTTAAACATCACAAATTGATTTGTTATTCAAATTAGTCACGTTATACTTAGCAATAAGATAAGCTGAGGAAATTTCAATTAAGTGGAACTTAGCGTTGTTTTATTTATTCTATCGTTATAGGATACCTTCCTTAATTAAATATTTTGTGGTTTTATTTAAATCAGAATAAAATCTAAACTATATTTCTTTTATAAAATTATTACCCAGGAGGACTAAGTACCTGAAAAACAGGAAACATACATCGAAACTAAGTATAAGTTATTAATATTTAAAAAAATATAAAATCATGTAAAAATATAAAAATAAAAAAAGTCTTCTTTTGCCTTTTCATTTGTATATTATATAATATTTTCAATATTAATTTAAAACCAAATATAACAAATTGATATAAATTTGAGACTGCATTTTTTACCATAACACTATGTTGCAAAGTAAAGCAGATGGCAAACGATAAAATTCTGTTACGTTTGTTCTTCACATTTAACAGCTGGTGCATTATCAAATAACAATTGGTCGTGCGAGAAAGATCCTACTAAATGTATAAGTAAGTAAAATATACAAACACCGTGTTCATGTAACTGCACTGTATTCTGCACTTAGCAAGGTAGACAACGGGAACCTGGGGACCTAATATCCAGACACTACATTCTCCTTTTTCCACCAAATTTTTTAAGCATAGATTATATATATCCATTTTTTCAGCAAATCTATGCTTAGCCAAACTAAATAAAACCTATGAAAGGTTGTCGTGTGAATAGTTTAAATCTTTCCCTTCCTAGGATAAGAAAGCTGTTTGCAATTAGAGCAGATCGTTCACGCACTGCACGCGACGAGTGCACGCATAGAGAAATCATATTGACGTACTATATATAGCGATTAAAAATTAGATTTTTATATTTTCATCTTCTCTATAATTCAAATTTGACAGAGAAAATCTAGTGACAAGACATTCCATTCGCTGATATTAGCCAACTGTAGAGACTTACTACTTATAGAGAGAAAGAAGAGAAATGAAAATCTATATATATAAAAGGATTTGTTCTGACTGACTGAGGTAAAACTCACGCACAACCGTAACCGCTGATGGTAGAAACGTGAAATTTGAACAGAAGTTTATTTCTATAATCTGGACATCCACTAATAAGGGATTTGGAACATTTTTAACCCTAAAGGGATGAAATAGGGGTTGAAAGTTTGTATGGTGATTTTTTATAACAGCACCGATTTTTATAAAATTCTAAATTCAGACTCTTTAAGATATTTTATTGAACACGTACAATTCACTAAGGGTTCAAATAAAGGGTTGAAGTGTATATGGATTTTTTTTTAAATCGCCACCGGTTTTTATAAAAGTTTAAATTCAGAATATTAAAAATATTTTATTGAACACGTGTTTCGTGATTTTTTTAGAATTCACGCCTAAGGGTACAAAAGCGGGCGAAGCCGCGCGCGCTCACTAGTTATTTAATATAAGTAATTCTTAAAGTGGAGATCGAACCTACAACCTCCGCATATTATTTAGACAAATACGCTTAATACTCTTTTCCTACAAATTCTGTCAAAATAGGAACATAGGTGGCAAATGAAAAATCTATTTTGAACGTGTTCGCGAAGGCACTCATATGGAATAACAAAATACATTTTATTGGCTAATGTGTCACGTATCGTTATAGTTCTAAGCGTTAAAACACCTGTTTTGACTACTAATGTTAGTGTAAACCACGCTTATCGACTTCAAGAGCTTTAAAATGCATATTTTGCATTAGAAGTTTTCAGTTTATACCATAAATAAAATCATAAATATAAGTAAGAAAAATCAGCTTCACGCTGTATTCCGCACACAGCAGGGTAGTCAGAGTGAACCTAGTGTTAAGACACTTAGTTCCTGACTTTTTGTCGAAGTCTGGAGGCATTGCGTGTTGAGTGGCAGAACTCAACACCGAACTTTGCCTCGATCCCAGAGCGCAGAAATGGAAATATAAATTTAAATAAATATTTCATCTCCTTGAGCGGGGATCGAACTCACAACCAGTCGGTTTTACAGTCACACTTTGTGCCCCTGCGCCACGACTGGCCTCAATAAATATTAGTGATAAAAAAAAGATATAAGCTCAACATATATATAGAATTGACATATCAAGATTTTTGGTAACATACATACATATATATCTAATATAAGAAACATTCTTGTGCTCGAGAGCACACTGAATATACAAGTAAAATTAAACTTATAAATATTTAATAATTATAATTTATATCTCCACACGAGCAATTGTATCTGTTATATTATTTTTTGCTTATCAACAATGGCCAATAGCTAGCCTTGAATCTGCCTTGAACTTGTTTTTTTTTTATTTAAAAATACATATTGTCACAGACTAAATATACATTTAACATTAACGAATAGCTCATTAAATAAGAACGTAACTCTAAGAATAGACACTCGTTGCCGTTCTAAGAAAAACTTGGTTGGTATAAAATTCCAATTAATAAACCCGCTTCTCTAATATGGAGAAGAGAGCTTTAAGCAGTCACTCTCCATAAATAACTGAGACGTGATATGTATCAGCTTTTAACGTTTAATCTTGCTTTAGATATTTAAATCGATTATATGAGACAAAGATCGGTTTTAATCGAATACAATTATTTTAATTGATATTATTATTTTTCGTATAAATGTGCTAATGTAGAAATTTTAAATTCTTTGTAAGATATAGTTCGATTTTATGATGTTAAGCTTAAATGAGTAGGAGGGAATAAATTTTCAAACTAAAATATTTGACGAAATTAGCTTTTCTAAGTATATAAGCGATACGAAAGTCAAGCAAGTATAGCATATTTTCATGTTATAAAATAGTCTCCGACATATGGCCCTCTTATACTTCCATCTTCTTTTTCATCTTCACGCTGTTTACTCCATGTAACAGGGTTCACAGAGGGAGTTTAGTATTAAGACACTCCGCTTTTCACTTTCCGCCGCAAACTGGATGTATTGCGTGTTCAATGGCGGAGCTAAACGCAGCGCTTTGCCTCAACACGAAAATATTAGATATTTAGATTCAAAATATTCTTTATTCAAATAGACTATTATAAGCACTTTTGAATGAACATATAAACAAATCTACCAACGGTTCGGAAATCAGTTCTGCTCTAGTTAATTTTCTATAGTGGGAATCGACACCACAATTTGCCGCGTTTATAGTCACATACTAGAGTCCCTGCGCCACCACTGGCCCCTAATACTCTCTTATATTTAATTTCGTATAAAACAACATACATAAACACAATAATTAGTATATATATATATATATATATAATTGCTAAATTATTACAAAACTCCGATTAGTCGCCGTCCATAGAAATTATTTGTTACATAAATCGTGGAACAATTGCGTCGCGAATGAGGCATTGCAAAAGATAATTTAAAAGATCGTTGCTCTTATTCAATACGTTTACTTTTGCAAGGCGTGCGAAGTAAATCCAAAGTATACTATTGAATTATTATTTTTTGAATAATTTTATATGAAAAATGGAAATGAAAGTATATATGTTTCATTGACTACGAAAGTTATTACTTAGAAGTATATTTGTTAAGTATACCAGTGTCTATGAAATTCTGTTCTATCTGTATTTGGCTCGAATTTAAGTCAGTTAGGGTTTAAACACATCATATTCCAATCTGGTCAATAGTAATTAGATTACTATCACTTTGAGATTCATCACTTAACAAAAGCCAAAGAGAGACAACAGAACAGGTTAATAAATACATTACTTTCTTTATTGAAAACTAAGAAAAAAAAACATAAATAAAAATAAAATATGCTAACTTTATATACTTCAAAACAATTATCACAACAGCATGGCTATTATAACAAAATCAATCAATTACCAATAATAGCTAAGCCTAATCAGAATACACTAGGTAAATGATTAAATGGTGCCACATTATTCCTGAACATACATATGTATGTACACATTGAGCGGCGGTTGCATATTAATGACATAAGACAATATGGCGATTACGAATTAATATAGTTAACATTGAACTGCGAAATTGACGAACTTATGATGATTATCAATACAATGATGATGACTTTCAATTTGGGACTTTATTCACTTTCCTTTAAAACTTCATTGATAACATATCAGAATCCTATACTACATAAGACGTCCTCCAGTTAGTTGAAGTGACAATATGTGCAGTGGCCTATGAGGTTAGCAGCACACGATGTCAGGCTGTTGAGTGATGAATGGACAAGGGCTCTGGTAGTTACTAACTTCGATTACTAGTTGAAAATTTTGGACATAAAAAGTTGTGACACACTTCTTTAATAAATTAAATTTAGAGCGGTATAAAAATTGATTATTTTACATGGAAATGTAAAGAATTGCAATGGTCAATAATTTAGGTCACGCTGAAATAACGTGTTTTGCTCTTAAATTATAGTAAAAGATTTAAAAAAAAATTAACTTAATATTTACATCTCAATAAAAATAATTATGTATGTCAATTTGTCCAAACAAGGTCAAAGATCTAGATTTTTTTATAATTTAAAGTAACGAGGATCAGCTAAGATATAAAAAAAGAATAATTTTCAAGTAGGTACCTAAAGCAAAATAACAGGTTTTTATTGCGAATCTGTCGCGACAGAGTATGCATGGCTTGATAAAATAAAATGAAATAACGTCAAAATGTTAGTTACACGTGTAAGTGGCATGAATACTAACAGTATTATTTTATGTGACGTTTAAGTTATAATGTTATTTTGCATCACGCTGTATTCCGCATTTAAGCGGGGTAGGCACAGGGAATCTAGTGTTAAGAGAATCCGTTCTCCATTTTCAGCTAAATTCTGAAGGCACTGTGTGTTGAGTGGCGGAACCTAACGCCGCGCTTTGTTGACACCAGAACGAGAAAATTAAAATATTCAATATTTCATTTGCTCGAATAGAAATCGAACCCACGGTGCTATTGCGCCACGACTGGCCTCGTTTTTTATAAAACTTTATTCTCTTTCCGTAATCCATTATACCTACTAACAAATTTAATTTGAGCTGCCTAATTAGGTCCAAATTAATGAAACTCGTCCTCGTTCTCGTAAAATGAAATAAACACTATTGTAAATTTATAAAACTTAACTAAAACAACATATAAAAATATACACTATTACAAAAACATTTTACGTGACTATACAACACATACAGCATTTTTTTTTAAAAAGGGAAAGTGAAAAATTATAAAAAAAAATCCCATCACAAACAACTTCCATAGATACTTAACCTTCCCATAGATAGTAAAACAGGTGAACAATGGTTAGCTATCATCAATATCGCAATGCTGTGGCCCTTTCACACAATACATTTCCACGACCCCATTGTCTTTTACTCTTGACACGAGTGCCTATTAAATAGTTACTGTAACACACGTAACACCGTGTGAAGCTGACGTTACTGAGAACGAGGTGGCACAGAGAGTCGGCCTGTCTGTGGCATTGTTATTATGCAAGCTGGTCATTTTTGCATAACATTCGATTAGGAAATTGCTCAATGCTCGATCGAATTAGGTGTACCGAGTTAGATTTGGAATCACGGTTTTATTTGACACGATTTTTATTTTGGATTTGTAGAACGTGACAAATGTAAATTTGGTTTATTGTGCGACTGGAACGTATATTTAGTTAGTGTTATCCGATAAATAGATAGTTTTGTCAGTAATTATGGTATGCTTATTTAAAATAGACAGATAGAATAGATAATCGTTGAATGAACCACAATCCACATAAGCGTTTTTTACTTAGTATTACACTACTTCATAAAATTACAATAACTACTATGAAAAAATATTTAAAAAGTTATAGAATAGGAGCTTACGTTTCTAGAAAATAATAGATATAAACTTAGAGACAAACGGCAATATAATTGAGGCGTGAAATCACGTCTTGTAGAAAATCAGAAATAGTCTCTAATTAACCTAAATCCGTGGTAGTATGAGACGCTAAGAACATTAATAAGACAATGTGTTGAATAGCAGCTGTTAACAAATATTTTCTTGAGAAACTCTAAAGATGTGTTTCAATTCTGCTTTCCTTCCTATAGTATAGGAACTTCGTTCCTTTCATCCGAATACAAAACATTGCATACTGAGTGGCGGAATTCAACGCTGCGTTTTGTCTTGCTTGAGCGGGAAATTAGAAAAACTTTGTCTCCAATGGGGGTCGAAATGGAGTAGACGCTGTGTAGACCTATTCACACCATTACTCCTATATTAACATTACTTTAATTTCAAAAACATTATAGCTTAAAAATATCAAAGAATTTATTAACATATTGAGTTTTTTTCTTTAACAATAATCAAATTAAAAACACATTTGAAAAATTATGCATATATTATAGAAAAAAACGTTAATATTTTAATATCCTCTCATAATTTTGTCATAAAAACTTTTATCGAATTATACGCGGAACACAACTGATTTCCGGTTTTAAAAGTATTATTTCTTAATTTTGTTCTTTATATTTGGCCGTGTTTCATTTAATTCAAAGTAAGCGTTATGTAATAATGACTCAATTATCTATTACTCTAAATGGAGCTACAAGTAAAGTACATTTTTTTTAATTATTTAAATAATAATTAAAGTAAATGCACAATTTGATTACAGCTTTTGCTTATCTCATTTAATAAAACGGTAATGCATGAAAATAGTTTATTATGATGCAAATTAATATATTTTCTTATTATTTCCCCGTATACGTGGAAATGAATATTATTCACATCATTTGCTAAAAAAAGAGCACCATGATAGTAACACACTTATGCAGTTTCTAAGATTTTGTCACAATTATGATTTTAATTTTCACGTAGAAAAAAAATGGGACAAAACCGGAAAGAAAAAAATGTACATTTCACTACATTCACTGGTTCAAAAATTTTGGAAAAAAAAGTAAATAAAAACACTCAAAGAAAACTTTTTACACTTTTACATTAAATTTTGACTTTTATTTTAAATATGAATAAACATAAATACAGTACCTACGTACGAAAATCATGAACTAGATTTTGAACATTATTTTATTTATGTATGCATGTACATACATCTAACTGTGTCACAAATTAAGAGTACCTACTGTTGTGACAGATCGAGAACAGGGGCTCACAGCTTGTTTACCTTTGATAACATCGACTGATATGTATATCTTAACCATGTATTTTTATAACGGTTAGATTCCTATCTTTATATTTTATTTCAATGATAAGTAACAAATACGTATTCTATGTTTAAGAGTCCAGAATAAGAATAAACCAGTCCGTATTGTATTTTCTATATTGCTTAAGTTAATTACAGGGTAAAAACCGTATGTATATTTTCATCAGTCTGTAGCGTTGCCCCAAAATAATATTCCCCCATATGACAAGATTTTATGAAAATAACTAAAATAAACTAGTCGAGCATTATTAACATCCTAATAATCGGACAGTAATGAAGCTCGTTTTTACAATTATTTAAGGGTAGTGAGGTACAAGCGTACGCCTGTAACCGTGATAGGATGTCGGTTCGATTCTCACTTTTATTATTCATTTTTGCAGTTAGAAAAAATCAGAAGGCATTCTGAGTGAGTAAGGTCAGTCGCGGCGCGGTGCCACAAAATGTAAATGTGGTAAACTGATTGTGGATTCGATTCCCATTCGGAGTAATGAAATATTTATTAAATTGTATATTTCTATTTCTTCGCTGTGGTATCGATGCAAAGCGCCACAGACAGAAGAGACATGAAGACGTTGACAGAACTAAAGAAAAAAAAGCATGATTTATTTACGGCTTAAATAAAAATGATAGGGACAACGATAAATTACCGTACGTACACGTGTATAAGATAAAAAACTAAGTTTTCATTTGACCATCCACTCAATTTGCCAAACCAGAAAAGGACACACAAGATCATTTCGTCGTGTATTTGAGATTAATTTAAATTTAAATATATAAAAAGTATAGATATATACATATTAACATTTAAAATATAATAAATTCAAATTAAAAAGAAGCGCACTTGAGCGGAACCAGGGTGAGCGGCTAGTGTTTATACAATAGGTTCAAGTTACTAAAAGTAAAAGTATGAATTACCTTGGTTTCATTATCTCCATTTGCGATAATCTCTGATTATTTTGTTACAATATTTTAATTAAGCCTTTATCTGATCAAACGTTAAATTTTATTATAAAAGTTATAGCTACTAATATTTGTCATTAATAGAAATTATTTAAATTACAATCAACTTAGACCCACGCTTATGTATAGGCGCATAGATTTGAAGGTTTCGTTATTTTTCTATTATAGCATAATTGGTGTATTATCATATAAAAGGTCATTATCAATTCAGCCCATGTTGACCTCTTGATTTTACGATCAGAACTCGTTTTTGCGAACGTTACTTGTTTCGTCATCAATATTTCTACAAAACTCTTTTACAAAACACGTTTTTTTTTCAAAACAAAAGATTTTTTTACATATTCATTTAAATATTTAGTAGTAACTTACGAAATTAATTCTTAAATTTCTATTCCCAACCTCTACAGCTGCACTATTATCTGTCACTGAGACTGAAGTAAAAGTTCAATATGCCAATTATACCTTTACTTTTACAAAAGAAACAGCCGTTTAGAGAAAGCGAAAGTTAAAAAAAATAACAACTGGCCGTCTCATGTCACTGATCTTAAAACTAAATGATTTAAGAATATTAAAATAATAATACTTCATTTTTATTAATCTATAATAACGTACAATTTTTGAGTTTTCAAGAGAATATTAAATACTGGACAAAATTAGATACGATTTTCACATTTTTATTGCTACAGCCTATTTTATCCCGAAACATCACAAAGTAGCCAAGCTAACGTATATAAGCAAGATCAAAAACAGGATGCTTATTTTTAATATTAGTAGAGGCCGTACTGGCACAGCGGCACACTCTCTCTCGAAAGCTCTTAGGGTTCAATTCTCACTCAGGAAAACGACTTATTTTTATTACCTCACCCTGGTAACGAGACAAGTGCATCTTTGTGCTCCGTTGAAAATTTTGCAGAAAATAAGGAACGGATCTAGTATCTATATCTATTCTGTT
Organism: Heliconius hewitsoni; assembly: GCA_018230445.1. Lineage (NCBI taxonomy): Eukaryota > Metazoa > Arthropoda > Insecta > Lepidoptera > Nymphalidae > Heliconius > Heliconius hewitsoni. The sequence goes on along the minus strand of DWAN01001511.1, from coordinate 6,342 downwards.
TTATGCGGGATAAAGCTTAAAGATAAAACAAAAAACAAAGTGTGCTCAATATAATAGAAATATTTATATCATGGTCTCTACATATTTTACGAACAATTCTTACTATTTTACGAGATATCCTCGCTTGGATAAACATAAAATACGTGTACTGTATCGTAACAAATAGAGAACACTACATTGTGAAACCTTGTTAAATAAACACTAGAGCGCGGATTATTTTAAATTTATTACCTAATTTCAGAAATTTACGACCAATTTCAAAAATATGCATATTGGCGAAAAAGAAATAAAAATGAAAATTTAATAATAGTAATTTTGTAAGAGTTTTTAATTCTCAAAAAGCTGCCTTGATCTTTATTTTCAAACTAATAAAAATGATATCGTTATCTACTTTACTCATAGGAAATTTATGAATTGCAAAACCATCTATACATCCATGAAACTCCCTACATTGCTGGCAAACGCATACGCCTCACCACCTCACCAACCAACCAACATTTAAATGTAGGTACATATATAATATAATTTCTTATAGTAATACTATAAATAACCGTGATTTTTATAAATGTGACCTTTTAAACTATCGGAGAACGAAGCAAGTTTTAAATTCATGTCGTAACTCGACTAAGGTTCTTTTACACTTTGTGTAAATAAAACCACTTAATATTAATCAGTAATATGAGACGCTTATATAATGTATGTTCTCAAAGGTATTAAGATATATAATTATTGCGTTGTGATCATCCCTTATATAGAAACATCGAAATGAACATGACCTTAATATGAAATAATAAATGCGTAGGTACTAAGAGGAAAATATACACTTTTCCTTTTGGTACTTTTGGATTCTGATAAAAATTTTGCTACCGGAACTAGGAAAATGCTTATGTTACAGGAAAACTTGCAGTTAGTCGTTGGTATACGTTTAATAAAGGTCACAAATTCAGTCCCGCGTGTCCTTTATATGGGAAAATTGTACACAAACTGCATATAAATATTTTTTTTATATATAAAAAATATGTATACAATAAAACGTTGATGGCAACGTTTTATTATGCGTACGTATGCTTGCCTATTAAATATTATTTACAAAATATATTTAGATTCAATAAAAAATAAGTAAAAATTACTCCCCATAATGTCTCAGATCAACATTGAGATGAATTTAATATAACAAATACAATCAATACCTGTAGGTATTAAATTTTTCTAAGGCGAACTGATCACGCGCAGTGAAAGTGAGAGCGCCATCTCTCGGTGACGTAACTTTGCAAATCGGCTATTGTCCGTGCGTTTCGGCACCTGAATAGGTTTACAGGTTTATGTGACCTCATCGAAATCTTTAGGGCGGTGTCAGACCGGCACAACACAAAATTTATGTTAAAATCTACTCTAATTATGTTTAACAGCTCGGTTGTGTTTTTCTATCACTAGTATATTAAAATAAATTTCACACCTTGTTAAGTGTTATCATATTTCTTATTATTTATAGAAACATAAAATATAAGGGGAACTCTGCAATATTAATAGAAACGATAACCTTTATGGATAAATTATTCTTGTCATCAAACCAGAGGTTCTTACATAATAAAATATATTTTGAAAAGAAAAGAAATAAGAAAAAATGTAATCAGTCTACAATATTGAATATGAACACAGTGCAAGCAGGAGGCAATCAAACAATCGACTGTGGTTTTTTGGTTAACCGCTTTATATTTCGATGAATATAGAATATTTTATTTTATTTTTTGTTTCAAATTCCCGCAAACTCTTAACAATTCCATTTTACGTTATAACTAAAAGTTATAGAAAGATTGACATAGATTCAGGAGAGAAATAAAAAAAAAACGATAACTAACTTCACGACTTTTACTCGTCGTGCTGAAAGTATAACTTTCTTTCAATAAATATCTCTGCAAATGACCCTTTCAGTATAAAATCATCTTCCTCTAAATTATAAATTTCTGCGGCTAATGGTTCAGTCTAGACATTGATGTGTCAATCAATCGGGACAATGCCTTTGAAATTCATATAGATAAGGATGTATTTTTATTAGTAAAGATAAGAACTATTAGTTAATATAAAAATAAGAAACATTATTTAACATTGTATCAAAGTGTCTTGTCACTAGACCATTGCGTATTGAACAGTGATTACAAACAAGTTTCTCTCTACAAGAACACCTAAACCATAGGCAGTGCACAAACACAGAATACAAGAAAAGTGTTTCACCATACACCGTATGGATATATTTAAGTTGACTTTTAGAATGTAGACAATAGGCTGTACAATGGTATACTCAAGCTGTGACGGCATCAACGAGGTCTTTAGTCAGCATCGGTGCACGAGAGCACTCTACACCGAGTTGCACGTTTTTAACTTGAATTGGCATACTATTTTGTATTCTTGTTGGTGTCCGTCTTACTGTTCTTCCGACCGAAGTACTTTGAACTGTCTCGGCTGAAAATTTACGCGGGACACATTATAAATGTAAAAAAAATACGTAACTCGATGAAAGTTGTAGAAATAACTCTTGGGTAACTTTTTTAAGTTTAAGAGTCGCTCTGTGTCATGTTTATTCATGAACGTTATATAAATTCAATTTCAATAAAAAATAAACAATAAAAAATAAGTTTTTTGTCCTTAATTTTTTGATCGATCCAATGGCAGAATGAAGGTAGTGTTTGTAAAGAAAGTAGTTAATAGGCAATTCCGCATATTTATGGAGTATGGTGGACAAATTGTACGGTTGATTGACATTCTTCTTTAAATAACAATAGTGCGTGTCTATTTTAATTTAGCTGCATTATAACATTTATTTACATGTCGAAAGACTGGTTTCATTTCCTAAATTCATACATACTTCATAATTTCCTTTCCTAGCAAATTAAACACAACAGAAATATACATAACATATATTTCAACAACTTTATAATACTGATATTTTTACGATTATACCGAAATGAGATAATTTGCGTCAACTTTTTCCGTCTCGTATACACCACGTATGTACATACATATATGGAGATACCTTGGTCATTGACCCACAGTCGCGGCATCGTCCCTAAGCAAATATCACGTTTGAAACTTTCGCGTGAACCCTACCAATGCTATCGAGCAAATGTATTCTTTACTCATATTATTCGAATATGGATTAAAATAATAATAAAATAAAATATACAAAGAGTTTGATAATATTGGTAAATTACTTTACAACTTTTTACTAGCAATATTTAAGATTAATAGATCAAGGAAGGATTGTTTACTTATTTCTAATCAACTTATAATAAAAAATCAGTAAAAAGAATGAATTTCGCAAAAAAATCAACGTTGTAAGACACAAATACCTACAGGTATAGAAAAAACAATATACTCATGACTTATACATATCTCTATCGTAAATAGCACAACACGGAGAGAGACAAATTGTAAAAGTGTACAACGAATAAAAGCAAAGAACTAATAAAAATGACATTACATTAGTACGATCTAATATAATCGTTAACACTAACAATTGACTTTTATTTAGAACGTATACAACAAGTGTATCACAGAAGTATCACTTCTTCATCACTTGCGAAATAGTAATCGCGAAGGAAAAGCAATGTTAATTTAATATCAGTCATCAAGGCGACGGGAGAAATTACTCTATCATAGTAATCACGTTTCTTGTCGACACAATCATAGGCTTTACGTCCTCGTTTTAAACTGCAAGCGGAAGAAAACTGCGTTTTGCTTAGTAGGTTAGTGTAATATTCGTAGTAGAGTGATACTTAGAAATACGAGTATATTTACTATAAAATGTTTAGTTCAGTCAGCCATGTTGATGGTTTTCGGTTTAATTTGCGTCCAGAATTCAATAGAAAATATCGAATATAAATGTCTGGACGGGAATAGTGTTTTATCACGCAAATCAAGGAATGGCAAATGAGCCAAATCAGTGGCAAATCCCAACAAAAAACTTAGTTACATAAATATTATACTTTTATAACAATAAAGATTCTCACTATACATTCGTTAGTTACTTTAACTAACACTATTTGTTAATTAATTAATCACAAGAACTCCACTATTTTATTTATAAGTACGATGGGTGTAAGAACTTTTAGCCGTTGATTTATATAAAGCAAGGCCAAAATGTATTAGCGACATTAAGGTAAAAGTTATTCACAGCACTTTCAGGGATACAAAAAAGTGGCTGACCGTGAAGAAGGACGCAATAGACTTAATGAGAAAATGGATACAGCCAAACTTGGGAAGGTCGTATTTACAATTGGATATCACTCGAGCGCGACCAAACCGCTGAGTAAACACCAACAAAATGACTTAACAATTCTACTAATTATTAGACTAATTGTTTATTCGTTTGCTATAGAAATACGAATACACACATAAAAGGAGCTCCACTGAATAAGACTGGTTTTCCGTTCCTATTCATAAGCGAGAAATCTAGCGAAAAATATTTGTAAAATATTTTTGTTCATACGGTATAAAATTTTAATTAGGGAACTGTATTAAAGGGGCGTTTTTTTAAGAATTTAAAGTAATATTTTCTGAGAAGGTACTAGGTTGTTTGTTACATATTTTAATTCATCCTTTTATTTTGTGGTAAGCTTACGTACACAAAAACGTAATTTTACTACGAATTGGAAAGGACAATCCTAGTCTTATTTGCGCTACATATATATTTATAAACATATGTTTATTATTCTAACGTAGCTAACCCATATGTCCCTCAATGTTTACATAAATTTTACCTTTTTACGCTTAAGTTGCAAAATCTGGTGATTTAGAATAACATCTTGTATTCTTACTATATTTTGATCCGTACTTTTGTTAACTCTTATATAAAAATCAAAAACGATTTATATGTTGGGAAACAACTCAATGCCGGGAGAGTGAAGTGAGAAAACCTTACTTATTATTAAAACTTCTGTCGACATTGTCAGATTCAAAAACTAGCCACTGAATAATAAATGATTCAAAATAAGATTGAATAACCACCGAAAGTAATCAGGAAGTTACCGAAGCCAATCTATGGCCATCATAAATCATCACTAATCCAAGGATCTACGAACTCTCACTTCTTTAATAATAAATTATCTTCAAGTATTTAAGCACGGTATAATATTTTATGGTACATTTTTGTACGATTTATATATATTCTAAAAAGATGTTCTAAAGCTTATGTTTTTTAAGAAAAAAAAAAAGACTTTAATTATAGTCCAAATATGCATGGAAAATTTAATTATAGCATTCTCGTTTTGATTTCCATGAATGTAATAAAATGCGTGTCCTAAATTTTAACCAAAACATTTTTTCAAAATCTTGATCTTGATTGACGAACGTCCAAACAATGAAACATTCTAAATAAAAAGATAAACGAACGAAATCTTAGATTTTTAATAACACCAGGATATTTACCGTGAATCTTCATAAAATATACAACTAAAAACTGTATTACTTTTGATATGATCACGGATAAAATAGAAATTGTTATTAAAATGCATGCGAAGAAAACGTGATTTTGCCTCGAACTAGAAACAGATCCTGCTTGCAATGCAAACTAAGCGAACGCATTACGGCTACGTGAGCTCATAAATCCGACGCCCTTTATTCTTAGTACCATTATTTCATTCCATCTTATTTATTTAAATGCGAGAATTTTGTGAGTAGAAATCTTGTAGTATGGTAAGTTTTTAAGTTATTTTTCATGAGATTAAGACTGGTATCGTACATGATGATAGCTAGAGAAGATTAGATTTTTATTTATAATTTATTAAAAGAAAACTAACATAAAATATATTTCTTTTAGCTTCATACAGTACTTATCCCGCTTATAGCAGGATAAGCAGAGGGAACTCAATGTTAAGCTACTGTGTTTCCCACGCACCAACCAAATTTCTAGAATTTGATCGCGATTATCATACATTATCTACTATTATATTATAGCAATAATTAATTAGTACATTACATACTGCCACAACTATTTCAAAATATATTAGCACAAAAACATTTCAAACAATACAATTTTACAACATTTGTAATTGCAGAATTCACTCTAAAATTAAACCAATTTATTTATATTTACCGTTGAGTCTTTTATTATCAATCCTCATCAAGAGGATTTCAATTTGAATGGTTTTGGTTGGTATTATCGATAGGTATTATAATTACCTTAATGTACCTGAAAGTCCCATAATTAGACATAATCATTATTACGTTGTTGTATCTTTGTTAGCGTAATCGATGATAACATTAATTTATTAATAACAGGGTAAACTTGTTGTAAGAGAGGTAGGGGGAGACCTCGGTTGACCTTCGAAAACACAGTATCAAAGA
>DWAN01001510.1:0-17632 GCA_018230445.1 Heliconius hewitsoni | reverse complement strand
CGACACCACCAGTACCAGGATGATCCTATTCTAGGCCGGGATCACACGGCACATATACACGGCATATATTAATTTTCTTATTTTGTTAAGTGTAAAGCTGTTTTGTAATTATTTTGTTTTTGTTGTTCTGGTGTCGAGGCAAAAGTGCGGCGTTGATTTTCGCGACTCAACACGCATTGTTTCGAGAACCCGGCAAAAAGTGGGGAACGGAGTGTCTTAACAATAGGTTCCCTCTGCTTGCTGTGTGCGGGATACAGCGTGAAGCTGTTTTATTTTATTAACGTTCATTATTTAATAAAAAAACGTGATTTAGATTAATAAAAAGAATAATTTTGAATCTTTTTATGAATGCTTCTTTGTAGTTGAAGTTATCATATATTTGATGGGTGTAACTTTGACTACAAAACTCTGATTTTGCTCGATTACGTTATGTCTACGGGTGGAAAAGTATTATGAGAGGACTAATAAAACAAAAATCTCTCTTGCAATATCAGCCCCAAAATATGAACCTACTACTTACCACATACAAATGAGTCCTAGCTTCCAATTCACTGTTGACCAAATAACCACCATTCACAGGATCTAATTCCAGAAAGGACTCTTCCGCCATTTCCACACGAGGTTCTGTACCGATTGCGACGAACACCTACACACAATGACATTGACAACATTAATCACTTACATAGGAACTTTTTTTATAAAAGTAAAATAATCTTATTGAGCGATTATTAAATATTAAGACAAGGAAAAAAAAAGTTTAAACCGGCTTATTTATGAATATTTATATTATAAACACTAAAGAGAAAATATGAAGTATCTATTTAATTTCTTCTCACATTCACAACCTGTCGCGTTTACAGTCGCACGCGTGTACTCCTGCACCACGACGGACCTCAGCGTCGCTCTGGTAACGAGATAAAACGCGGTGTTGAGTTCCGCCACTCAACACACAATGCCTCCAGAATTCGGTGGAATGTAGGGAACGGAGTGTCTTATCAGTAGGTTCCACGATTCCCTTTGCTTACCCTTCTATATGCGAAATAAAGCGCAAAGCATAAAAATAATGTGTTTTTAGTTATTTTAAATTTTGAAAGCAACAAATTTGAAACACATTGCGGAATTTCATTATAGGCACGTATACTCAGAAATTGTTGATAACGACGCTTATGAGGTGAGCTTCAATAACCGCGACATAGTTTTACTCTAATGCGGTTATTATACTACAAAATTATTTTTGATTTTAGTATTAACAAATGTTATAGAATATACATAAATTTTATATGAAATTTTAATATATTTTTTTGTTAACCAGATTCTCCTTTTCCATTAATATAGGAAGTCCACCTTGAAGTCCACTCCATTTTTACATTGGAAGAGATATTTCCATTGTTTCCAGTCGCCATTGTTTCTGGCGACGGAACCCAATGCCGTAATAGTCAATAAAGTAAAATATTATTTCATTTAAAAATATCCTAACGTGGAAATTGGACCTGTATCAAACAATTAACGTGCTTACAGCCTACCACTGCGCCACAATAGCCTCAAATATTTTTTGTATTTTTTAAATTTATACTGTACGCTGTGTAGCAGAAAAAGCAGAAAGAAACTAATATTAAACCCTCTATTTCCTTATTTGGCCCGAAAGTGATATAGGTTTTGTAGTTAAATCTCTACTTACATAATCTGTGACGAGAGACGATCCATTGGATAATGTCAGTTCAAGTCGACCGTCGGGGGTTTCAAACGCATCATATATTTGAGCTGTACGATATAATTTAAAATAATATTAAAAGAATAACTTTACGGATAAAGTACGTTTTTACAAGCACTTTTTAATTGATTAACAATTATAAAAACGTCATAATGATATTTCCTTTATATTTCATGTTTTTCCTTTTTTCATGCTTTGTCAAGGAGAAATTAGAAAAAAAACTATCAAACATCAATCCGCACCTAATACAACACCTAGTGTAGAGTGGCGGAACACAACGCCGCGATTCATCTTACCAAAGTGGAGAAATGGATGTATTATTAAAAATATAATCATTTGCTATCATTGGCTGTCCCAGTTTGTACGACAAAGCCATCGGCTTTAATTGTATGTATGTCAGTATAGTTAGTCTTATTAAAAGCTACCACTGGGTCGGAGAGCAATTATGCTGAGTGAATAAAAGAAACTTAACAGTTGCTCTTTTAAATTGTTATTTTTACAATATGCTTATAACAATGATTACCCGCACTCAAATCACATATGAGCGTCTATTGTATTTATTTCCATACATTATCGCTATTCTAATATCTTGAATAGTAAAATATATGTTGTTAATATATTTTTTTAAATTTTAAATCGTTGCAAGTCCAAACAAAAAAAAACAATTTAAAAGATTGATCTTAAATTTTTCAAGCAACTTAATTAATAGGTACGAAGTATTCCCAGGTTCCCTCTGCCTATATGCGGGATACAGCTGAAAACAATATACACAGATTTTATTTTTAAACAATCCCTTGATTCGATTTCACAATCGCTATTTAAATTAGTTAATTGGTTATGTTGTTTACAACATAACCAATTAACTACTAAGATAAAAGTAATACAATACCCAAATACATATTAAAGATTTATTATTAATATTTGTACACAACTCACTTCTCGGAACAACAGTTACTCCTTCTGCTTTAATTTTCTCAGTGGCCCATTCTCCGATATATTCGGGCAAAACTCCGGCCATTATACCTTTATCCTTTATTATATGAACTATTTGAATAGGTTCCTCGTCGTCTTCACGTTCGGTCTGTTTATCTATTCAATAATATTTTTTTATCAATGGGCAATAATATTATACAAACGATTGAAAGTGATATTGAATAGCTATTTTTTTAGTTACACGCGTTGTGACGCATAGCAATAAGCAAAGGGAACCAAATAATGTCAAAACACTCCATTCGGTATGCAGGGAAAGCCAAAATAGGAAAATGAAAATAATTTAAAATAATAGTGTATAATAGAAAATATGAAGTAGGAGGCAGAGGCTTTGACTCTAAATGATTATACAATAATTGCGGAAATATCATACTCATTCTTCCCAAGTACCAAGCCAATTCACAGCCCAGAAAGCCTCCACCAACTATGACGACGTGCTTCGACGCCTTGACTTGTCTGTAAGCGATCTCCAGGTCTCGTATAGTTCGTAGCGTGCACACTTTGTCCCGAACTGGTTTTGGAGCGGACCTGAATATCCTTAAGTTTTTTGCTTTTGCCCCTGAAATTGGGTGTGTAATCTAAATCTTTGCTAATAGCAAAATCTAAGAAAGAAAATCCTACCAATGTACTAACAAAAATTTTAAGAAATTAATTGGCTAGAATGCTTGCCCGGTGTAACACTATCATATTCATTTACAAGCTACTTAAACACTTGCCAGGTGCAATCAGACATCTTTCATAATATATGGGTTGTTCCCCACACATTGTTTTGACCCAAGCCACATGGTCATCAGCATCCACCCTGTTGACGCACCAACCCTTTGCAATAGACAATGCTGGGCCTATCTTTTTGCGATAAAACTTAATTGGATCTATGAATTTTGAACAATCCGCTAAATACATGCTGAAATTGTAATACCCAATTAGAAAGATTTTACATAGATTATTAATTGAAATGGTTAAATCGATCTAAAGCACTAATGAACGTATTTTTAGTGAATTAGTCTTAATTTCGATAGATGAAATTAAAATTCTTTAAAAACTATAAGGTAAAAGTATAAGTATAATTTGGCATTGTAATCATTAAATAATGTTTCACTACTTACGTATGCCGCTTTCCATCTTCAATATAATTTAATGTACCAAAATCTGGTGGCTCAGGATTCCACCACATGTGTTTCGACATGGGTGGTTGCATGTATGGCAAGCAATCTTCTCTGGTGATGAAAAATACCTGAAAATATTGTTTATTGTTGCCATTATTAATTTAATGTCATCATCAGTAATTTTTAAACTTTTAAAATAAATCAATCAAAGCTTCATGCTGTATCCCGCGCACAGCAGGGTAGGCAGAAGTTCTAGTGGGATCTAGTGTTGAGACACTCCGTTCCCCACTTTCTGCCGAATTATAGAGGCATTGCGCGTTGAGTGGCAGAGCTCAACGCTGTTCTTAGCCTCGACACCAGAGTGAAGAAATGGAAATATAAATTTAAGTAAATATTTCACGTCCTCGAGTGGGTTGTTGACATTCTAACCAATAAATGTTACCTTGGCCGTCTTATCATGTTCCATGATAGCTCTATAAGCTGCCCAGCCAGCAGCTCCGGCGCCTATTATCAAATACTGAACACACGCCGGTAGATCCTTACTATGGTACGGAAATTTCACCTTACGACGAGGACGCCCTAAAACGTAAAATTTATAATTTTACTGAATCTTTAGAACTTTTTAAAAGTAATGTTATTGTTGACGACCCCCTTTCTTTCTTATGGACCTTCGCAGCCATTCGCACACTAAAAGTGAACAATAGAATGGTGTTTCTTTATTTTTCAAGTGTTACGATTCTGCAAAAATGAAAAAAAAACTTTTATAAGAACAACTTACACTTAACTACATTTTCACCAAGTTTTTTCTGCAATTCATTCCACAAGTACCATTTATAAATCTGAAAAGTCAATTATTACGGAAGTTAATAATAAATGACTTTATAGTTCTAACATGCAATCAATCTTTGAATAAGTCATTCCAACTTACCAGCCCCATGACACCAAAAAATGAAACAAGTGACCAGACATACACCCAGGGGAAGGGAAGTGGCGGAGGAGGAGGGCACGGTGGGGGATCTGGTACTGGCTTTACAGAGCACGGACCTTTTGTGCGCGCACAATCAATCATAGGCTGAAATTGTTTATTTGGATGTGATTTGTGGTTATGTTAATGATTTAGAAATTGTATTTTTGAAAATTGTTTAGATTTTTAGTCTTAAGTATTATTGATTTCAAGCAACTTAAGTAACTTTAAATTATCTTCTTCATATTATAAATAAAAAGATATCATTGGGAAAACAATTTTATTTTAAAACTCTTAACATTTTTTTTAAGTTCACGTCATCAAAATCAGAGCCCGCTTATGTGAACTGTTTCTGAGTGTTATCATTACTATGAATCTGCATTTTTTTAAAGTCTTCTATTTCCGCCTGTTCTAAGAGTGCAAGTCTATCGAGAGGTTTCCAAGGTTCATGAAACGCATATTTATATTTCTGTCTACCATGATAACCAAGCTTTCGTAATGGTTCCCGTATATCATCTGGATTTGGTAGTTGCCTTGGTTTCTCTTTCAAATAGTTGGGATGAATCATTGCTGAATTGTGGATCAAGCTCTGCATATTAGTATACGGGCTTCCAAAATTTATTTGTGGATTGTTAAACAGCTCCCTTGCATCTTCACTTAGTAACTCCTGTCGAAAAAATATTTGTATAGCATACTATACTTAATGCGGTAATTTAAGTGCGTTTGACGAAATCTCTTTCAATTTCAATCAGATGGCATGGAAGTAAAAATTCCTTACCAACCTCTCAAAAACTAGACATCCAATGCCTTCCTACACCAATCATCGACGTCTCGCCTTCTCCTTTATCTGGTCTAGATTTTCGCCGGCCAAATAGACTTTTAAGATAACCAAAGAACCCAGGACTTTCAGGCTGCTCTTCTTTCTCGCACTGTTCCTCAGAGCCTTGGGGACACTGTTGGCCTGGACACTGATGACCGTGGCTTTGTTGGTAATTGTGCTCGTGACCTCCTGGCTGGTGGATGGTGAACACCACTCCGGTCCACTGAATGAAATGAACAAAGCACAAGCTGGATTTCATTACACAATTGAATACGGGCTCTGATTTCGTCTAACGCACTTTTAATAAACTCGGAAATATTATTTTTCAGTTATATATGAGAAATATAAATTATTTGCGTTTTTCATGTTTTTATTTTAAAAAAGGCATTTTAATCTACGAGACGAAAAACGATACCTTAGCGTTACTAGGAGGTAGAGGGGGAACTACAACATCTGGAACTTTTATTCTATAAGGATCATAATTAGGTGGTTGAGGCTCTCTAGGACATTCTGCACGCCAAGCAGGGGGAGGTAGATTATTCTTAGGCCAAGGCTCTACCTTCTTTCCTTCAATTTGAGGTACACCTTTGCAATTATCATCTTTTGAATAATTTCGTGATGATCCTAAAAAAATATGTTTTTAATGTTTTTCGATAACATTAGAAAAATTATAATTAAACTATATCCAGAATCAAGTAGGAGATATCTATTACTAATAAATCCAAATGTCCGACTAGCAGAATGACTGTATATTCTGTGATAGCGAAGTTTTGTGAAGATATGTTTAAACAAGAGCTAGCATAAGTTGTGGCTGCCGAATTCGACATATACTCTTTACTACAATTTTTAGCACCAAATTGTATATATATGTAAGTATTGATATATACTTACCGAAAACAGTTGAAATTTCCAAAATGTCTTTATTATATATCACATAAGGACTTATACGCCGAATAGGATTACAGTAACGGAACGGACAACTCAACATTTTGTTAAAATATATTAAAATTGCACAAAAATTTTATTTATTCTTGATATTTTATTTGAATATTATTTTGTTAACAGTTTGTAATTTGGACATTTTGAGAATCTTGACATTAATTGAAAATTAGAATGATAGAAGTGTCAATGTATTTTTTAATGGCTATCACAAGCTAAAGAGGTTACCTACATCAGAATAGTAGTAGTTGAACAGCCTTTTTAAATTACTTACAGCAATTATTCACAAAAATTAATGCAAATGACGTAATTATTTCGAGGACTGATTAGAGATACCAGTTATGAAGTAAATTAAAAACCGACACTGAAGCAAGAACCATTTTAATTTCCTCGTTTCTCCCAATTAAAACGTAATGCCTATCGTGGGGCAGATATCGAGAACAGAATGTTTTAACATCACATTCTCTCTGTTTACTGTGCTAAAAATGCAGATTACCAGTGGCCTGTGTAAGCTCAGAGCAACACTCGACAGATTTTAAGAGGCAGTAAATTTGCAGGCCAGTAGTCACAGTAGGAATGAAGGACGTAGTCAAGTGGTCTGGACACATCGAGATTATGGGTGAAGAAGAATGGTAAAAGATAGAGGGAGACCGCAGTAAATACCTACCTACCTTAATAATCCTCACTTCTAGATCACGGTATTAACGATACTATGGGATCCCCCAGAGGTCATGTCTAAGGTATAAAGAGAATGGAATGATAGCAATGGACAATGTGACAGTAATACGCAGAGTGCGTTGCATTTGACGCTCTGCTAGTGATAAAGTTGTGTGATCTCAGATCCACACATGTCATCTTGATCTCAGATCCACACATGTAGATCCATAAATAAGATATCATATCCACATATGTGATCTCAGATACACATCTGTGATATCACATTCAACTGTTGATGTCTAAGTTGCGGGTGAAATTAACAGCCGTTAAAATCAAAAAAGCACTGCAGCTGTACAAAACGATTGGGAGAAATGGACTACCGCAGAACATCGCCAAGAAACCATCCAACCCAACCAACCAAGCGCTGTTGTAGACTCAAATCCACCAGTGACGAGGCACAAGAGGCAACATTTGATGAAAGGTTCTACAAAAAAATGTGGCAATTACAGTCTTATTGCAGCACTTATATCACACGCAAGCAAAATACTGCTACATATACTAAATGAACGTTTAAAGTCCTACTTGTCAAGAGAAATAGCGCCGGAACAAACTGGAATTGTGAAGCTACTAGGGAACAAATTCTTATCGTACGCCAAGTACGACTTGGAGAAAGCACAGGAATTTAACAAACCCGTTTACACCTGCTTTGTTGATTTTTCCAAAGCGTTCGATTCGGCGAATGGCTAGTCTTATGGAACATTTCTCTACAAATAGGGACACCAAAGCATCTAGTACATCTTATTAGACAGTTATACGAAGGAGGAACTGCCTCTGTGAGAACCCAACGTGCCCAGCATCATTTGGGCGGTTTTTATATAAGGCAGCGAATGCTGACCAACAATATCACGACGACGACGATGTTAAAGACCGTGCAAAGTAGAGTAAGTTGAGCAGGAAGACAAACTCCTTACATGCGCTCAATGTCCCGTTAAAAAGTAAAATCTAGCCACCACTGAAAGTAAAAACATATTTCACTTAAGTCTTTTCAAAAAATTATTTCTAAGAATTTTTCATTTGATGTTCTATGAAAAGGATGGAAAGTCATGGGTAGATAATTATATTTGTTTGGTAAAAAAGGAACTCCTTAATAACGAAAATATTGAATCAATTTTATTTTGTACAAAACAACTCAAACCGATTCTATAGTTACGTTTACACACACACCTCTTATCACTAAATAAAGTATATGTACAATTATTTGGAATTTATACTATAATAATTGTTAATACAAAAAATTAATTCTGCTATAATAAAGTGTAAAAAAAGAAGGAAATTTAGAGGAAATATTGAAAACTTTTGTATTTGTAATGCTTATCAAATTTGTTGAAAACGTTGCTTTTATAGGTTAAAGAAAAGCGAAATTCGCAAAATGTTGAAATTTACTTACCTGTTGTAATATTCCAAAATATTTTCAATAATTAATATTTCTTTTTTATTTCTTTTCTTTTTTTACTCTTTGTGTAATTGATGTATACTTATACAAATATATTAAAAGTGATTATTACAATCATTATTAATTACAAGACTGAAAATATCTATGACGCTTTTGTTTCATATAAACTTTACTTACTTTATCAATCGAACCTACTACTATCAGATAATTAGATAAATTTACACCTATACAAATAGCGATAGTATATAGGAATAATAAAATCTTAAAGTAGAAAATCATATTGTTTCATTGAAAGATTATTAAGAACATATTTGTAAATAAATTACTAAATTTTATATAATATATATAATAATCTTTTTTTATGATTTTTATTAATACTTTATAATTTATATAACAATAATTAATGAAGTGAAAATAATTTATTATTTTTTTGTTTTTTTTTCATATGTATACGTCAAGAATCAAATTAATAATAATAAATGAGCAAATTAAACATATTTATTTGAAATTAATAAATATTAAGATATATAAACTTATGAAATATTTGAAAGACAACACCTCTATGTTGAATCATAATCAATTACATTTGTATTGTATTAGATTCTAATGAGATCGTATACAAATATATAAAAAAAAGTGCTGCACATTATATTATACAATAGGCTTCTTGACTCATCTAAAGGTTAACTATGTTTCATATAATTTCCCCAATTATATAGTTTCGATAAACAAGTGACTTACTACCGATTTACTTGATGTGTTTCGACTCTTTGCTTGATTATTGTTGTATTATGTTGTTTTTATTAAAAGTTTTTGAGGTCATGCTTACTTACTAATGTGTAAAATATTTATTAATAATTTATATGAAGTCAGAGCATTTAATTAAGCCATAGACAAACAAATGTTAAGTGATCTATTGTAGAATATTAGTCTGTGTGTTTATGTCTTATATCAGATTTTATTAAAAACTAACAATAAAATTCCTATTCTCCTTAGAAATTGCAATTTGCAAGTAGATACTATACAAATATGTTTCTTTCGAAGTTGCAAAATGTTACAAATATTTTTCGTTGTGTGGAATTTAATCCTGTTATACACATAGTATTATATATTATACACCATAGAACATATTCATTTTATAATCTAAAAGAAGAGGCAAGATATTAACATTTTCTTTCTCAGTTTCACTTAAGTAATAAATAAAATAAATTACATGTAATAAATTTACACATGATAGATACTTTTTGTTTTAATTATGCATATTATAAAGATTTTACAATTTATTACTTTTAAACAGAAAAAAAGGCGTTAATATAATTACTTCTGTGATTGTTAATTTACGTAAAATATTTATTTAAGAATAAGATATGGTTCTTTAAACATCAATTTAGTAAGTAGAATAAGTGGAGAAAAAGATTTATCTATTTTCAATTTATTTTTATTATTATAATTCTATATCATCAACTTATAAATTATTTGAATAAATAGATACATTTATAAGGTAAAATATACATACATAAACATATTCTTCTACCAATTATGATGATTATTATGATCTATTTAATTATAATTATAATATAGCTTTTACATATTAAATTAAATAGAAATAAATCTAATCTAAGCTATTTATATAGAAAAGGAAGTGTTAAATGTGTCATTACAAAACATTATATACTTTATTTACAAAAAAATATTTTAAAGTATATAGTATAATATCTCGAATAATTAGGGGCTATCCATAAATAAGGACGTACCTAGTGTTAATACACTCCATTCCCCACTCTCTGCCGAGTTCTGCCCGAGTTAATATCCCTGTCCTGTCACTCCCTACCTAGTATGAAAATACAAATTCATATATGGGGAAGGACTCCTTACCCCACTACACAATGTCAATCTTTGTCGATTCTCTTTACCCTTTTTGAATTTGTAATTTATGAATGGCCTCTTTCTTCTAATCAGTTAGAATGAACTGATATCATTTAATGTATATTTAATCATGTGTATCATTTAATCTTATGTAAGTTATCTATTGTACAGTACAATTGAAGAGTCGTGGCACTTAATTAGGCTATCTGAACTTTTGCGCATTGCACACTCTCACTCGGGAAAAGAAAAATATTAAGAAAAATCCTAAAATCAAATCTGGGCAGCCTACAGCTAATAACTTAGGGCCACGACTCGTCGACCCTACTGTAATGTATGTCCTATTAAAATACAAAAAGATAGTTTATATACAAAAAGCAGTTTTTAAAATAACATCTCAAATACTTTCTTCTAACAAATCAGTTTCATTGAACTGATAAAGTTTAAAGTTATCTGACCCCTTCGGGTCGGTCGTGCCCTATTCAAGACCGAAAAGCCAGTTTATGCCTTGCGCCAGGAAAAGTACTAGTGGCTGCCAGGCAACCACCCATCGTATCCAGTCCAGTAATTGTCCATACAAAATGTGTGGTCTGTCCCATCTGGTGTATTTGATAAGGAAATATTAAAGTAATAGTTAGTAAGATAAACAACTATCTAAATTATATTTATTAATATTTTTAAAATTAATTATTAAAAGTCGTAGCCTAGTGGCACCAGCGTGTGATTATAAAAGCGATAGTTGTGAGTTCGATCCTACTCGGAGGAAATGAAATATTTAATATTTTCAGATTCTGGCATTGGCAAAGCGCGGCTTTGAGTTCCGCCACTCGCACGAAATGTTTTAAGAATTCAGAATATCGTAAGTGAGGAATGGAAAATTGTTGATTGCCTTCCTACCCATAGCAGTTATTTCAGTTTATCTAGATACACATGTAGGTAGTAATTTTATGTTTATATTAACATAAAAAGTGAACGTTTCTTTTCAAACATACTTGATATCAACACCATGTTCCGTGCTTAGGATAAAATATATATAAACATATTTTATATGTTTTCTAAATAAATTTTATCTACCTAAAATATTAATTACTTTTAATTTAAAAAGGATACGGATTAGTGAACATGAATTTCAAGTCGACTTTCTCTTTACAGTACGGGCAGCTCTGTTTCTTTCCTACGATACACCAGCCACGGATGCAAAACTCGTGAAAGACATGGCCACATGTTAGTTTGTATGTGTTTTCTGGAAATTTTAATATTTTTTTGTATACTTTATATATTTACTAGTTATTCAAGGAACGCCTTGAAAAATTCGGCAAAAAGTGCGGAACGGAGTGTCTTAACACTAGATTCCCTCTGTCTACCTTACCGCATGCGGGATACAGCGTGTAGCGTCATTTTTTACTAGTTATCACCTGCAGCTTTATCCGCGTGGTCAAATGAAACGTTGTGCACGACACTTTCCTCCTAGTATAGAATCATGCGTGATTGTGTACGATACTATACTAGGAGATAAGGCACTCCTTTCCTCACATTCCACCCAATAAGCGAGATACAATGTGTTTAATAGTGGACCTGAACGCTGCGCTTTGTCTACTAAAGCGGAAAAATAAAAAAAATATAACTATAATTACTCCCTTGAGTTGCGAAGAAACACACAATATGGCCAAAGCCTACTATTCTATCAAAAAATTCTATAATTATTTTAATTTTTTTTTTGTTTTAGACTGTATCCCGCATATAACAGGATAGGTTAAGTGTCAGCGTTAAGACGCATTCCCCACGCACCGCCCAATTTTCCAACTTATTGTGTGATGAGTTACAGAACTCATTGTGTACTTTCCCTACTAGAAAAGGGACATATCATTTAAATATATCCATCTTTAAGCTTACTATTCTATGAAAAAATTTAACTTTTTTTTTGCTTCACGCTGTATCCCGCATAAAGCAAGATGAGGTAAGAACCGGGGAGTAGTGGAACCCAGGGAACCTCATTTACAGTTTTACTCACCTAACACTCCTTCCTCGTTAACATCTACCAGTAGTTTGTTACCGCAGACCGCACACACATTACTCTCTAAGTGTCTTGTCGGCATACCTTCCTTTGTGTAATACTGGAATATTAAATTAAGATAATTGTATTATGAAACTAATATTTTAGGAGATAAATATAATACTATGCAATTCGTCATTTTTGTCATTACATTAAACCAACGACTTGTCACTCCTTTCTAACAACAAAAATAACGAATTGCATTCTCAGTTTGTTTAAAAACTTTTTTTGTCTATCGAGATATTGCTTAATGGGCTGTTGAAACGCAGGTTTAAACTCTTTGCCGGCGAAATACGTTAAATATGCTAAAATTGAATTTATGAAAATGTGCACATAATTTTGAGATACAAATAAAACTTCTTTAACGTTAGTTAGCATTCTTTGTGCTTGTTACAAGGCTATAGGAATTTAAGATAATCTTTATTGAATATCGAGGTGCGTTTTTGAATGCCGCAATTTTTTTATTTATAAATATTGTCTCCCCCCATATGTGACTAACTCTTTCAAAAATGTATAAAAAACAAGACATTATTATTAAAAATTAATGTTTTTATAGAATTTTTACTATATTGTCTTTAAACTACTTTAAACTAAAATTTCATCCTGAAAGCAATATGAACACACTTATATTGTCGAGTTACATAAAATAAGTTCAGCACTTCAGGAAGCTAGCATCATTATCAGTTTGTACAATAGGATAGAAGAATCATGGCGGCCCTGAGTTAGATTACTAAATTTTTGCACATCATATAAAAAGTAAGTTAAATCCTAAAATCTATTCTGCATATCCACCTACAGCTAACTTCAGGGCAGCCATGACGTCAACCATACTGTATACCACTCACCCCTATAGAAGCTGCCATTTTATCTGTACAATATTCAGCAACATCTCTACCAAGGACACCAAAATAAAGGCCGTAGAATAAACATAGAAGTCCAACATCCATCCAAACTTGAGGCTGATGATTGAATATGGAGTTGACATTCATGAAGGTCAACATCATCACTATGTAGCCGAAAACACCGATATAACAACTCAGTTTGTATATTAGGTAGAACCATTTGTATACCAACCTATAAAGCAAGAGTTTGTTGGGTTTAATGCTAATTTCAGGATCTACTGGTTAAGGTATAAAAAAATACTTTTGTGTTGTATAGTATATTTATAGAGAAAGGCTATTCTATATTACAGCTACACCATTACGGCGTAAGAGGACGTGCACTCAATCTTCTGACCTCTTATTTAGCTAACAGAGTTCAGAGGGTTGTTGTAAATGGATCTCATGGATCATTTGTCAGTATGGGGGTCCCACAAGGGCCTATTTTTGATCCTTTTCTGTTTTTAATATTTATAAATGATTTGCCATTTTGAGTGGGAAAGAACCATGATATAGTATTGTTTGCATAATACTTCATTAATATTTAAAATAAAACGACGACAAAACATATATGACGATGTAAACAATGCTCTATCGAAAGTAGTACATTGGTTTAGTGTTAATAACTTACTATTGAATAGTAAAAAAACTAAATGTATAATCTTCAGAACACCTAACACAAAAATTGTTAAAGCTGATGTACTCTTGAATGGTGAAGCCGTAGATCCTGTCGATTCTACGGTGTATCTCGGCATCGCCATTGACTCTAAATTACAGTGGGGACCTCATATCGATGGATTGCCGAATAGACTTAGCTCTACAGCTTTTGCGGTTAAAAAAATCAGACAATTAACTGATGTGGAAACGGCTCGCCTTGTTTACTTTAGCCACTTTCATAGTTTTATTTCCTACGGCATTCTACTTTGGGGTAATGCAGCCGGTATTAAATCAATTTGTGTCTTGCAGAAGCGAGCTATTCGCGCAATCTATAACTTAGGCCCTCAAGAATCGTTAAAACAGAAATTTAAAGAAATAAATATATTGACAGTTGCATCTCAATACATTTTTGAAAATGTTATGTACATTAAGAAGAATATTAAAGATTTTGCCAAAATTGGTGATGTACATAATATCAATACTAGAAATAGGAGTAAACTTATTGCACCTGTAACCCAACTACGTCGGGTCTTCTTTTATAGGACAATCTGTATGCTTTTACATGATCCCAGAAAACGTCCGAGAATGATCTATATCACAATTAAAAAGAGTTGTGATAAGACATGTGTGTTAAAGGTTATTTATTACCAAATTAATGATTATATAAATGATAACACGCCTTGGGAATTAAATGCTCACTCCAGTCTGTTTCAAAGTAACATTGTCAGAAACGTTGAAATGTGATTGAGTGTAATTGATTTAAAAAAAATAAGTCCCACTGAGTTTCTTGCGCCGGTTCTTCTCAGGTCTGAGGCATTAACTTTAGTGAACTGGTGGTAAACTATTTGACATTCAAAAAATGAAGCATATAACTTCTTATTTTGAATAAAATTATTTGACTTTGATTTTGACATCACCTGCAGTCAGTGTTATCTCAAATATTTCTAATGTGTCATGTGTCATAGAAAACTCATAGATATTACTTTTAGAAAAACAAGGGTGTAGGAAGGCAGACAAGCAGGCAGGCGAAAGCTACTCTAATCAATGATTGAAAGACAATGCACAAAATTCTGAATGTGGATATGAACCCTGAAATTAATATTTAAAAAATTAAATCAATACATTAATAATTACCTTGGTGTAGTAACAGACATGGGCTTATGTGTAGACTTCCATATCACTAAAGCAGTTAAAATAGTGAATATTGTCCAAACAACTAGAAACCTTGTCCAATGATTGTGTATACTCATCAGGAGTGGTATTGACCACATGGCTATCATTGTAAATAGCTGAAAATATATATAAAAAATATATGAATTAAGAATTAATAGATATTATCTTTTCTTTCAATGTTCTTAAGTTCCCACTGTCCCTCTGCCAAGCCTACCAATGTAGGGTGCATTAGCAGGTTTGGCAGAGGAAATCTAGCATCAAGACACTCCTTTTCCCATACACCACCAAATATTGAAGACACAGAGTGTAGCATAGCATAGATGCAATATTGATAATACAGATGGTTTTGTTTAGTTTTTTTTTATTAATATTTTCCTTTGATTTTGTTTACTTATATTTTTTTGTTTATTTTAAATTGTAAGGTATTTTTTGTAATAGTAAAAATATTCAAGTACAAAAAGTAAAGGAAATACAATTTTTTGTATTAACAATTGTATTTCCCTAGCTTATTTCTACTTATTATTATTTATTTTCAGCTAATTTTCAATATATAGGCATACATTTTCTAACTAACCCTACTGAAAACTGAAAATAATTTCATAAAGATATTTAGTCAATATTGGTATAGGTTGAGCGAGCGAAGCTATGCATGCCTGCTAGTTTAAATATGAAATAGTAAGCTACTCACAGCATAAGATCTGTAATGTATCTTCTTCCATTCCGATATAATGATCTGGGCCACAACTAGTGTCACTATCAATACTAACACCATTGTCATGTGCATAGAGTCATGGCCACGGTGCTTCTCATGTAACTTCTGATGATCATATCTGTGAATAAAATATATATTCATAGTATAATTTACATTTCATATTACAAACTGCATGTTGGGTGGTAGAACTGGAGGAAATAAAAATTGTTCTTTCTCTGAAGTGGGAATTGCTCCCGCAGCCATGACATTTATAGTCAGGTACTGTGCCAAGGCACCACAATGGACACATGTTATATTTTTGTTTAGCTTACTTTAATTGTTATTTAACATCTGTTAAGTTAAATGGCCAGTTGTAGCACATCTAAAACATTTTTTACAATTATTTACACATTAATAATACCTACATATTAATTACAAATAAAATTATGAATTGAATAACAATTATATACATTCATATCAAATATATATACAAAACAATTAGTCGCTAATGGTATAGCATTGTCTAAAGATTAGATAACATTTTATATTAGACCCGAGTTTACTTAATATTAAGACTTTCTTCATATAATTTTAAGGTTGTCAGTGCAGTAAAAAATTGTAAATGCAATGTTGTGGGTTTTACAACAGTTTTAACTGGGGGGGAATGAATTATTTACCTTCCTTTATATATTAACAAGACAAAAAGAGGCCTTGAGTTCCATAAGTCAACACACAATGTCTCAAAAATTAAGTGCTGCATGAGGAACAGTGAGTCTTAACACTGCCTACCCTCCAGAACACATTGTGAAGCTAATAATTTATTTACAAAACTAAGTGTTATAAATTTTGTTATAAGCAATACATACTGGCTAAAGCATATTAAATTTCCCATAAAATGATTTTGGGAACTTATTTTTATTTTTAAAGATAAATATATAGTATATACTTTTTTCAACATATTAGAAATACAAATTATGAAAACAACATCATAAAGCACTCCTCACCTTAATTTCTCTTCAGGTGACATTTCTTCGTATGTCTGAAATATAAAATCATTACTTTAATTATCGAAACTTAATCAAACCGCCTTACCGCCATCGAAACTAGTGCAACGCTAATTACAATCAACTACATATTTCTTTATATATTATTTTTTTAATATTACTATTTATGTAAGATAAATAAAACACGTAAAAATATATACCTTGTTTCCCTCAACCGGCCGGTGGAGATCCATCGTGTCTAATATAAATGCACTTTCTATTATATATTATATTTCTATAAACTAGTAAAGATACTTAAATCTATCTTTTTATTTACATAATCTAATTAAAAACTATACGAATAAGGTTATCGCGAGCAATAAACGATTTATAGATTTCTAAGGTGCCGTTAACAAGTTATGTCAAGTTGACATCTGCTATTTGCGTTTAGTATTTGATTGCATATATTTTAAGTTTTTATAGTGGAAAAAATATTTTTAAAAAACGTATACAACTTTTAACGTTACGAGATGTGAACCCACGTTCTACAGAAATAAGGGCTTGCGATAAAATTATAACAATATAAAATAAAGGTTTTTATGACAAAAAAGAGGCCAGTCGTGGCGCAGGGTCACAAAGTGCCGTGTGATCCCGGCTTAGAATAGGATCATCCTGGTACTGGTGGTGTCGTAAG
>DWAN01001509.1:0-17634 GCA_018230445.1 Heliconius hewitsoni | reverse complement strand
CTGTCCCCGTTTCAGTTCGCTTACTTCTTCAACTAAACCACGCAATGGAATTCGATACAGTTTTCACTGTTATTTAAAGGCTTTTTACCGAAAGTTTATGTGTACAATGCATTCTAATCAAGTTTTTGTATACTAAAGGCCTTAAACGATTTGAAAATCATTTACGATGTTAAAAAAGTGTTATTCGTCAAAAGATAAAAACGTTGGGTTATTTCAGAAGCAATTTCCTTTAAATTAATCTTAAGCCAGATATATTTTTTAAGAAATCACATTTGATTAAAGTAGTGATTTAAACATAGGAATTTAATCATAAATCCAAGTACCACTCAACGCATAATGTCTTGAACATTGGACTGTGCGTGAGGATCGGAGTGTGGTTAGGTTCCTTGTGCATACCCTACGGGATGCCTATATGCGGGATACGGCATGGAACATACTTGTAAACAAAAGTCTTATTAGACTGTTTATTGTCAATTTTATTCATTTTTAATATATTCATCTGTGTTTAATAGTAATATATTATGTATTATTATTTATCATTACTTATAATTTCGAATCTGTAAATAGTAATTGCACATTATAAATACATTGTGATATTGTTAATTTACTTATTATTTAATAAAATATCAACATTCCAAATAAAGCGAAATAAATTTTTTATATCTATTTTAGAAAAATATTATCACAAACGGAAAAAATCAAAGCAGCTCTGTAATCTGATAAAGTAAAATCATTATACGAAGAATTATAAAAAAATATCTATATCTTGATATTATATACAATGAATCGTTTTATCTTAAATATATAATTTTATTTGATTAATCATATTTACTAATCATATATAAAGTATCGTAAGTAACTGAGGCCGTCGTGGCGTAAAAACTCAAGAGTCAAGGGTGTGAGTAACTCAACAATTGTATATTCGACCATCACTAGGGAGAATGACTTATTTTTAACGCTTTCATTTCTTGGCTCTGGTATTAATAAAATAAATAAAAAAAAGATAAAAATAAAAATCTTTTATTATCAAGCAACATAGGCTCATAGTTGACATGACATAAAATAAAATACAATAAAATAAAATACAATACAAAAATAAAATTGAAAGAAAAATTAATTACAATCAAATTATAAATATCATTAAATAAATAAGTAAAACAAATAAAGAAATAGCTACCACAGAGAGATTGACCCGGCTACTTTTGCACATGCAACCTGATAAACCTCCCCATGGACGGCCCATCCAATCTATCTGCAAATAATATTAAGGCAAACGCGTGGCGTTGAGTTCCGCCAGTGAACACGTCTCGGTAACTCGGCGGAATGTGGCGAACGGAGTGCCTTAACACTAGTTTCTCTATGTTTACCCTGCTATATATAGGATACAGCGTGAAGCTGAAAAAGTTAATAAAAAAATAATATTAAGTACCTACATGCTTAAAGCTTGATTGATTGTATTCATTAATTTGTTGTTCGAGTTTTAAGGAATAATATGATTAAATTTCTCTAAACAAACACAGTAAGTGACCAAACTTTGTGCTTGGTGTCAGTTCAGTCCAATTATGTTAGTAGGCAGATATGGCTTAGTCTATAGCGTTCTGAGCGTGACAGTTGACTAATCACAACAATGTCACGTTATATGGAGAGCAAACGAAGGAAATGTGCTTGGTGACTCTACAATTAGTATTTTATTACAGTACCTACTAAACAATAGCCGACGGTTGCTGTACTGAACATAAAAAAAGATCTGCGCAGTGCAATTCAACAGGTCTAATTTAATAATGTCTCAAATTTGATTTTGAATAAATAAAGACCATTCGTGGCGCAGGGACACAAGTGTGTGACTGTGAATGCGATAGGTTGTAGGTTCGATTGCCTCTCAAGGAAATTAAATGATTAAAATTTTCATTTCTTCGCTCTGGTGTCGAGCAACCACTCAACATGCAATTCCTCCAAAGAACTGTTAGATCAATTATTTAAAACTAGCTGCTCCCGCGCAGCTTTTACTGTTTAAGTGTATTTGGGAAAAATTGGTTGATTTTTTAGTATACCGTCAAAACTCTAGTAGTAGTAGTACACTTAGTAATCGTTATTTAAATATTCTGGAATTTTATTTGATTTTGCACGCAAAAGTCGTCGTGTTTAACAGAACAATGCTAAGTTATTTCATGTTCATCTCGGTACGCGCGCATAACAAACGATTTTTTCCGCTTAAGTCCATATCCAGCGGGAATCCCGGGATAAAAATATATAAGTGTATGTATGTGTGGTTCCATGACCTCTTCTATTAAACAGTAACAGAGTCCTATAATAATCGGTCCAGGGCGAAGAAATTAAAATATAAAATATTTCATTTTCCTCGAGTGGGAATCGAACCCATAGCTTGTCAGAACTTTGATGAACGTACATAATACATATATAATATATTATCAGGTAATCTATTGCCTTGACAGATGATCTAATAGTGTACCTTGTGACGATAAAACTGATGCAGTCAGCGATAATATTACAAATGACAATATAATTTATTAATTAATTAAATTATATACAAAGTTATGATAAAAGAATATTTTTTCACATTTATTATGCAAATTAAAAGAAGGACTCGGTCAATAACATCGAGTATAATGTAATTGAAATAGTTTAGAATAAAATTGTCTCAATTTGTCTGTTTAAATTGCTAAAATACTTTTGTGAGTCCATATTAAAAAAAAACAGCTTCACACTGTATCCCGCACAGGGTAGGCAGAGGGAACCTAGTGTTAAGACACTCCGTTCCCCACTTTCTGCCGAATTCTCGAGGCATTGCGTGTTGAGTGGCAGAATTCAACGCCGCGCTTAGCCTTGACACCAGAGCGAAAAAATGGTAATATAAATTTAAGTAAATATTTCATCTAATCGAGTGGGGATCGAACCCACAACCACAACCAATCGGTTTTACAGTCACAATTCGTGCCGCTGCGCCACTACTGGCCTCATTAAACTATATTTTTAGAAAAAATTAAATAATTCAATGGAATCGAACCCATACTTATAAAATTTTCATCTTATCTTTGTGAAAATGTGAATATAATGTGAAATGACATACACACTCGCTTATCACCCTAGTTCTAAGTAAAATTTATAAACATAACGCAAAGATAAAAATAATATTTTCTTATAATAGGTATAAATTGTATATTTATAAACAATAATGTCATAAATAAATATGATAAGGAAATTAAATATAATAATAAGGTAAAAAAGGGTGCGGACCAAATGTCTGTAGTGGATATTGACCTAATAAATAAAAAAAATCTCATCTCATCGAACATTCATTAAATTCATTTGAATGTCAAATCATCAAAAAGCGTATCTTTGAAATATTGGTCTTTATATAATTTGATTGGAAAGATACCCATTTGATAAATCAATGGTAAAATAATACATATAAGGAAAGAATGAAATAATATTATCTTCGTCGTTTCTATCTTTGAAGTAGCACAAAAAAAACGATAAAAATCCATCGACAGATCGAACACACGTGTTATATGACCTCCTGGCATTACCTTGCAAGTTTAATACTAACTCGTGTTCAGATCAAAGATTTGTTTCGATGAATATCTTTATTGCACATATTATTATCATGACAATATATTGCAAAATAAGTCTCTCTAACAAATTGTAGACGATATTTTACAACTGTAGAACCAGCCAGAACAAAATTACAATAATAAAATATTCATGTAACGATTTCTTTGATATGTCTTTTTCGCTTCACCTTTAGCCCATAAAGTACTATGATAAAAATAAAATAAATAAATCAGCTTCACACTGTATCGCGCACATAACAGAGTAGGCAGAGGGCACCTAGTGTTAAGACATCCCCGTTCCCCACTTCCCGCTGTATTCTTAGAGCGCGAATTGAACCCACAACCGCCGCTATACAGTCACACCCTTGTGCATCTGCGCCACGACGGCCTCAACAATGCAAACTACTTTAATACTATCAACGTAAAATTCGTACAAGAATTTCTTAAACGTAAACAGGATATGGCCAGAAAGGCGATAGCTTTCGGTGCGGTTGTCATTCGAGATATGGCGGCAGTAACTAAAGGACTGATGCAATCCTGCAATATATAGCCATTATTATATTTCTATTATTAACCTTTCTCCAGAATAGAGATATCAAATGTATTAATTGCCAAAATCCTTCGGTTCCAACTCCTGAAAGACTTGAGAATATTAAAATATATTCATACTTAATAATAATCAGCTTTATGTTGTATCAGGTAGGCAGAGGGAACTTAGTGTTAAGACACTCTGTTCCTCACTTTTCGCCGAATTTTGGAGGCATTGCATGTTGAGTGGCGGAAGTCAACGCCGCGCTTTGGCTCGACACCAGAGCGAAGAAATGAAAATATACATGTAAATCAATATTTCATTTCCTTGAATGAACATACAAATAAAGTACTTTACACATTTCTTTATGCATGGCTTCTTAGCTACGCGATGTCATCCTAACGCCATTCATATTTTCTTTTGCTCATAATTAAGAAGGATTTGTTTCTATAAGGATTCGTTTTATATATGAATTGAAAGCATGGGCGTAGGAAGAAGTAGAAATTGAGTGGCCCGTGCCCATCCATAACATATGGTGCCCACCCCTGTCCAAAGCAAAAGTTTAGGCTTATAAATATAAAACTGCGTTGGTACAATCTGTTCTCGAATAAATATGGCTATTGAATTTCGTTTAAAGAAATTAGGGAAAACTGTTGTATGTGAACTTATATAAACAGCATGAAAAAAAAAAAAATCAGCTTCACGCTGTATCCCGCACACAGCAGAGTGGGCAGAGGGAACCTGGTGTTAAGACACTCCGTTTCCCACTTTCTGCCGAATTTTGAGGCATTACGTGTTGAGTGGCGGAAATCAACGCCGCGTTTTGCCTATATACCAGAGTGAAAAAACAGAATTAAGAATTTAAATAAATATTTCATTTCCACGTCCAGTCGCTTTTACAGTCACAATTTTTTGCCCCTGCGCCACGAATGACCTCTAAACTAAACTGCATCACGCATTCCTATTATCCATTTATGAATTTGTTTTGTCTACGGTACTACTTAAGAAGCAAATCCTTTGCTGATATTTGTAACTTAAAGAATCAATATTGAAACAACAACTATATCTTAATAAAAACACTACGCACGCATTAAAAGATAATTTATCTTTTAAATATTATGTAACGCCATCTATGATTTTTCGTTGACAAGTAACTAAGGGATGATTTTATAGGGTTCCATATCGACACTTACTACGGTATTCCATTCATAGTAACTCATCCTTTGCGCAACAGATGGCTAAATATTATGAATTTTCTTCCTGCACGTAGGTTTTTACGAAGTAAAAATCTGAAAGGTGGTTCTCTAGAAATACATTTTCTTAAAACTAATTTAAGTAAAAAGTAAATTCAAATCAGCTTAACACAGTGCCCTACTTTTGGTCGAATTTTTGAGGCATTGCGTATCTTAGCTCGTAGCTTTTTGCGTTGATGCCAGAAAGAAGAAATTAAAATTTATCGAACCCACAACCGTCGCATTACATTAACATGTTTGTTACTATAATGTGACGATTCATTCACTATAAATAAATGCTGGTCTTCGAAAATTATGATTATGTAATGGTCCTAATGTAATGAAAACATATTTTTATTGTTTGTGATCGCGGGTATCATAACAAGTCGATAGTATAAAAAATAAAAGTTTTACTTGCCTTTTACCTTTTAATGCAAAAAATTCCAACTCTGTTTTCTTTGTTACCCTTTGTCTTTGTCTGTCCTTTCGTCTGTCAAAACCATACATCTCGAGATTGCGTGGAGGTATGCAATTAAAATAAATATCAAATATAAAGGTCTGCGGTCCCCTCAAAGCACAGAAAAAAAAGTTATGCATGGTTTTTGTATAAAGTATTGTATTTTGTATAAAGTTCGCTGCCTCATCATAATCTATAGGTAATCCAACAGTTATTAAATTTAACTTGAAGTTCGAGCTCACAATTCAAATAAAGGAATAATTCCGAAATATGGAATTTCATTTTTAACATTTTTAAAAGTGTTATTCCACACTTAGGAAAGAAAAATACTAGAAAACGTATAAAATTTGAACATAGACCAGGCGCGTTGGTCATTAAGCCATACGTTCTCCTCAAGCTTCGTCGAAATTATACGCTTATACGCTTATTACAACTTATTTATGTTATTTATGTATATTATATCATCATACAAATTGAAAGCTAAAGATTCAACCATTTCAGTAAGACAGTTGTATAAAATAATTGTTATAGCAATTAGCAGTATTTAGTTCGACAAATTATTATCCAACTAAATACTTTAAATTGATATAACTTTTTTATTTATGAACTGATTGTAGTAAAACCCGATATGTTAACGGAAGCTTGCCAAAATCCAAACATCATTTAGTAAAATTTTGAGATTAGCGATGATAAACGCACAGACAAACAGACAAATAGACAATTTTGTCTTTAATTTTTGTTCCATTACATTAATAAAGGTCACCTCTATAACATTTTTTCTTAAATATCTTTCAAGATCCTTTCAAGACCGATCTGTTACAATTTTATTATAAGTATAATTATAGATGAGTCCTCAAAATTTCAGCTCTACTAACATGACATAGATCTGGGGAATCTGGAATACCTCGTCTTTAAATATTTTTTATACTTCCCGTTGACTTATGAACCTGAAATTGTTACGGAGGACGTGTCCGACTCGCACTTCATCGGTTTTTCTGAACTAATAAAAAAAACCGACATATCAATAACCTAATAAAAAATCAATTTACATATTATATTATCTTAATTGCTACGCGTTCATTTAAATAATTATCACTTAATGGATGCGTATGCGTAATAAAAATTAAAAATAAGACAATAAGGTTTTTATAATGTAAGGATAGTATGCGATAGGGGAAAAGCGGAGAATGAAGTGTCTTCACCCAAGGTTCTGCCTATACTTACCCACCTAAGTAGAAAAGATTCATGAGTTCTGGATCAGAGCTGGGGGTGGTCCAGCACCTGGGTGGGCCCCACAACCGCTTTTCGGTGATCACCTAAAAAATAAAAGTTTTCGGCTACGCTGTCTCGATTCCCGCTATCCATTTCAGTCTATCTCTTCAGGGTAAGGAGATAGTCTTTGATTCAAAACAACTCCACTACCCCTCATTGATCCTTAATTACTACCTAGTCACTTTGCTTCTCGGAAGCGACCGTATCTCGCACTCATATTCCTAATTACCGATTAACTGATGCAAAACAGCACTGTTCTTAAATAAGACATATTTAGGTTAGGTTAGGCTGATAAATATATAAATATACATCGCGATTTTATAGTTACATATGTACACACATTGATCTGGATTTTAATCGCTTTCTAAATATTTGCATACTTTCAAAATCATGATGCTAAATGATTTTTCTTATTATTACAACCACCTACTTTACTTTCTGCACAATGTTTGCTTACCAACATCATTTACATATGGAATTTTGGCGTGTTTAAACTAACTTAAGTTATCAATTGCGTCTAAGAGACTATATAACCTTTCGTCGTTCGTTGTTTTAGCACAGTCCCGAAATTCAAAGTGTATTTGAAGCTACAGTGCGCGCCCACAAGTCTTCTCTTCAACAACATGTATGTATGCTCTTTAAATTTTATTTCGTTTAGTGCGCTTACGTATAATCCTTCTGTGCCAACGAACCTGGATATTGTCAAGAACGATCCAGGCGCTAGGAATACTATACGAGTATAGGCATTTTTACATACAAAATTATTTGAAATTTTAAATGTCCGAAACTTCTACTTTTTCTGGTTAATGTATAACTTTGCTTGAAGGCATCTTGTTCGCAGAGTCGCACTATTTAAAAAGGTTATTATTTTACAGATTGCTTAAATGCTTTACAATGTTTGTTACAAGAGCCTTTCCGTAGCAAATCTAATTTTCACCTTATCCTCAAAATCCTGCTCTTATCGTTGGCATGGATCTCGAGCCGCTCTGGTAGTACAGATAATGATATAGTTGATTCCTATGCCAAATCTGCGGTCTCCTCTTGAAAATGTTTTTCTTGGACAAATACCTAAAAGATGCATCATTGGATTTATTTTAATCATATGTGGCCTTACGATTTTAATCATATGTGGATGGTCAAAATTATAAGCAAAAACGTTAAGCTCTACATTTTTGAATAATGTTTTCATTAGTGCTTATCATACAATATTCTCGGGTACTGGTATACACTTTTTAAATGTACATTTAGATTTTTGCAATATCCAAAGAAGCTTTTGCAAATTGATACTGAGACTGGACCAGATTTGAGTGTAAACTCAACTGCTCATTGGATACTCATAAAGCTAGGAAGTGTTAGAATAGAAATTCGGTTTGAAAATACTTTAACATCAACTGTGAATTGTAGTGTATATGCAGAATTTGATAATGTTATTGAAATAAAAAAGAACTAAGAAGTTGTTGAGTTGTTGATTACAATAGTTAGAATAGTATTTAATGCTCCATAAAAAATATTGTTTCTTATTGCTTAAAATGAATATTCTGATGAAATAAAGACGCATTTAAAATCAGTAAATTGCAGTATACCGTTTTTGCTGCAAACCGTATACCCATACGAGTATACCTTCCGGTTTATTTAATTTCAAATTTAGATCGAGACACAAGGCCTGCTTCTCATTGGATAGCAATTTACATAGATAAACATGACATTGGAGAATATTTTGATTTATTTGGAAAAAAACCAACAAGATATCACGATTCCCTCTTAAACAATAACTGTAAAAAATGGTACTATAACGAACAAATTATACAAAACTAGTTTAGTTCTGTTGGTGGGGTATACTGTCTAGTTTTTATTTATTTAAGATATAATGATATAACTGTGTAATTTTAAAATATGTTTGGTAATTACACTCTACACAATGATAAAATATTATTACTGTTATCTATATTTTGTATTTCTTTTATTTGGCTGTGTGCATTAAAGTATATTCTATTCTATTCTAATTTTATTTTTTGTTTCTGGACCAGGGCTGGTGTCGGTCCAGAACCGTTTCTCAGATTTTATTTCATACCTCTACTTACACACAGGGAAAAATAATAAAACAGAAACATAAAATTGGAATAGAATGAATCTGAAATATGAAATCTGAAACCCATAAATCCTATCTACTCAGCTGTATACATTATACGGTACTCAATATGAATATAAAAATGTAACTTAAATCAAAACCTATTGTTATTTATAAACATTGTGCATATTATCATTTTTTTTAATGATATCCTCTAATTTTAAGATATATTTGTGTCCAATTATGTAAATATGGAGTATGTTTTTTTTAACCTTTACTTTGTTTTTTATAAATATTAATCGTATACTTAATTATTTGGATATTAAAATTTTACTTATGTATGTATATGAAAATATAATTCGGTGGTACGCTGCATTATTAGTCATCTTGAAGTTGTAAATAAAAAAAATATGTACGCAGGAAATGTTTTATTAATCTGATCTAAATATAGTTTTATATTTAAATATAGTTTTATATTACATCCCTTTGCTTTATAAGATATTTACTAAAACAAATTGAGGCCGTCGTGGCGCAGTGGCATAAGGATGTGACTGTAACGCGACGATTGTGTACTCTATCCCCATTCGGGGGAATGAATTATTATTTATTAATATTTTCATTTCGTCGCTCTGGCGCCAAGGCAAAGCCCGGCGTTGAGTTCCACAGCCACTCAACACGTAATTCCTCAAAACATTTGGAAGAAAGTGGAGAGGAAAAGACTCTACTATATGTGGGATACGGTGTGAAGCTGATTTTTTAAGCAAAACATCATTCAAAGTCATATTCTTATGTTAATATTTACTCCACCTTTCCTGCAATTTCTCTAATCAGGGGAAATACCTGTATAATTATATGTTAATATTTCCCAGAGCTGGTAAGTAACAGTAGATATGAACCCACAGCTGCCGTTGAATACTAATGTCGATGCTGTATCAAGAAGACGTTATTCTGCAACATTTTAAAGTCTTGTTATTTTTTCATTTAACTAGTTCACAACTCAATATCATATTTGCAAATGTTTATGTAAGAAATAAAACATTTTTATCACTTTAGTTTAAGTGAATAATTATTTGAACGGCAATAGTAGATATATATTTTTTCAGCTTCACGCTGTACACGCAACAAGCATACACATAACAAGGACGACAGAAAGAATACCTTATGCAGCTTCACTCTGTTTCCGCATACAGCAGGGTAGGCAGAGGAAACCTAGTGTTATAACACACCGTTCTCCACTTTCCGCCAAGTTCTGGAGGCATTGCGTGTTGGGAACTCCGCCGCGCTTTACCTAGACACCAGAACGAAGAAATGAAAATATAAATGTAAGTAACTATTTAATTTACTCGAGTAGGGATTGAACCCACCACCAATCGATTTTACAGTAACACTTTGTGTCCCTGCGCCACGACTGGCCTCGCCTTATGCCTTCTTTTATATTAATGAAACATAAACATTTAATAAGTGCTTGCTCTAGATTAAGTTTAAACACTACAATATAGGGAATTACCGTGACAAATGTTACTCAATCAGGTTCCTTTCTTCGTATTCCGTATATATCTTTCTTATCTTCATGCACTTCCAAGTATCTTTTTTGTAATATTGGCTTATCCGCAGATAGGATTTACATAGCGAGAATCTAAATTTTTTATTTGAAATATAAAACCAGACGAAAATATTTTTAATAACCGAAGACCAAAGAACTTAGAGCACGTTGGAGAGTACGTACCGACCGTGTGGAGATGTTTGTTTGCCAAAAATAAACATATTTTACCCAACAAAAGTAAATGTCTATCATAACTATTAAATATTTATTGTAAAATATTTCTAAGTATTAGCAGTTCACGTCACTCCGCAAGGATGTATCAATGCAAAAATCCTATCCAAAATGTTTATAAATAAGGTGATGCAATAATATTGCAACCTTTGTCAGTCTATCCCTACTCTACATTCGTACTGTATTGTATTGAATACTCCACTCTCACTATCCAGATATTTGCCTTTGACCTCGCTATAGTTTTAGAAGTTTCAATTTACTTGACTTTGAATGTTGTATTAAGTTGTAAACATGTCACAAGGTGTGCTTTACATATTTATTCCGTTAAATATATATTTTTATTTATTAACAATAATATGGTTTAGTAACAAAATTTTAATTAGTTTTATTTTTAATATTTTCAATAATATATTTAAATATATTTCAGTGTTATTTAACGTAAATTTACTAAGTAAAGGAAGAAGTATAAAACAAACCTCCCAAAATAGCAGGAAGGTCACAAATAGGACGTCCTAATACCTATAAGGTTTTACTTAAATTACTTAATCGAATTTTATTACTGTTTCTTCTGTTTCCATGACAGCTCCAAACGACAACACTTCATGACGCACTAACTTATATTAATATTGTTTATATTTTGTATATTATATATTTATAAACAATATTAAAATAAGTATAAAAAAAAAAATTATAATATACTGTTGTCTAAAAATCGTGGACTCTATCATGACAGAAGTTAGAAGGATTCTTGGTTAGCTAGAAGCTTTCTTGATTAGATAAAATGGCGATAACACCACACAATAAAATGGAATATACCAAAAAAACTGCAGAATCAGAAAATCTGTCTTATTGTTGGTTTATCTCCTCCTAGTATGTAAATACATACTATCATCAAAAGATAAATAAAAGAAAAGGTTTAGCTTTAAAGATCAAATATTATAAACACCGTAATGCAATCTGCAAGCATGCGATAGTGTTTCTGCACTTCCAGCGTCACTCGATACTCCCTTACCCTATCTGATATGACGCAACAATTGAACTTACTTACTTTTAACAGGGTGGCTTAAGAGCTGGAACGTATTTAGGACTAAAATCAATATATAACACTATACCAGATTCAATTTTAGCGTTATTATATTTCAGAAACGATTTTAAAAGAATAAAAATGAAAAAAAAAAATTTAGTTTGGTTAAAGAAATTAATGACGTAAAGTGAGATGGGTTTTCCTCATAAAACTCTTCATTTACATTTATTTATATAAATATAAAAATAATTAGAGTTTACATACATTTTCCTACGATTTCTATTTTAAGGGAAAAAAACTGTCCAAGTGTAAACCGGATGTCTGGTCACCCAGCGTGACATAAGCCGTGTGTAGTATCTCTATCAACTTTACTACTACTCGCGCTACCGTGACTGACTTCGCTCATTCCGTTCTATCCAGCGGTCGGGCCGGTTGCGCCTCACGCTATATTTATAAGACCACGTGTGTGTGCGAATTATTTATAAAATACTAACCTATATAAGCTGAAACTGTAGAGTCACTAGCTTATCAGTGCGGCAGGAGACAGTGAGGTAAGTGCACCAGTCAATATATCTAAGTTTTAAATAATTTATGTTTTACTCTTACTTGACTTTTGTAAGCATTTTTCAAATATTTTTCAATATTTCAATGACAAAAAAAAATGTTTTACTAACATTTTGTTTAATTATCACAATTGTTTTTAACATATACAATAAGAATAGTTTTAAATTGTAAATTTTGCATAAGTTATAACAACTAATTATTACGTGGTTTAAAAATTAGGACGTGGTTTTTTTGTTCTAAAAAAAATAATATAGAATAAATACAGATATAGACATCTTTAAAATATATTTTTTTCTTTACGTATATAACTAGTCTAATCTTACTACACTCCTTAAACTTAATTAATGTAGTTAATATTTTATATTAATATTATACATATTAATTAAAAATAACCCGTAGAGTTGGGAAGAGATTATTAGTAATAATAAAGTATATTAAAAAGTAATATTTTACTTAGAAACTTCACAAATTTACTAACATGTATTCTTACAGTGAATAAAACTAAAAATATATATCCCTACCTTTATTTTACAATTGCTCGTCTTCGAGTAGATAACAAGAATTACAATAAAAATAGCGTTTATTTTATTGCAATATTATCACTTTAAATACCATATTTATTAGAGAGGTTCAACCATTTAATGTGCATAATTATAAATACACATTTACCTTTTAAATATTATTTATATTTATAAGATAAAAACATGTTGTCACAAGTACAATACCGTTACCGTTCAAGTTTCACTTCGTGAAATTTTGCTTTATTTTAAAAGTAGCATTATTTTTTGGTAGAAAAGTAGGCATAGGGAGCCTAGTGTTAAGACACTCCGCTCCCTACTCAGCCGAATTTTGGAGGCATTGCATGTGGAATGGTTGAGGCGTTGACTTCCACAACGCCTCAACTCTTGCCTCCACACCAGGGAAGAAATAAAAATATTATATATTTCATTCTCTTAAGTGAAAATCGAACTCATGACCTGTCGCGTTCACAGTCCCACGTCTCTGCCTCTGCGCCATGACTGGCCTCTTATTTATTAAAGTAATACTAAACATTTTCGATAAGAAATAATCTTCAAAAATTTTACAATAACTAAGTGAACTTCACTCTTAAACGCAATGGCACGGGCCTGGGGACTAAGCGCGACGGTGTGAATTTCATTCCTACTCGAGGAAAGAATATATTTAATATTTTCATTTCCTAGCTCTGGTAACAAGGTCAAGCGCGGAGTTGAATATAGTTACACTACACCCAATGCTTCCAGAATTCGGCGGAAAGTGCAGCAGAGACGGAATGTCTTAGAACTAGGTTCCCTATGCCGTCCCTGCTATATACGGGATACAGTCTAAAGCTGAAATTATAATATTCTCAGTATTTTTTCCCTTATCTCTTTCTCTACATTTTTCCACGAATGATAATACAAGCGTATGTGTGATATGATACCCACGAGACCCACGAGGACTCCACAGGGAGTGGACTGTGTTAGTCAAAGTACTTAACAGCCAATACTATTAACTTTAATTTAATAAAAATCTAAACATAATAAACGTATTTGAAGATTCACTTAAATATTGCTTTTCTTAATTCGATGCTAGAAATCGTTTTTTATAAGATCCCTATACAAATTACTACATTAAATATAAATAATGACGAATGATTTTTGTATTTATGTTTAGTTTGAGTATACAAAAAATAAGGCAAGCGCGAATCGGTCTCGTACACCGAGGGTTTAGTATTTTATTTTATGATTGTAGGTCAATAGGAAGTACCCTATGGGTTATGTTTTTTTTTTCCAGTTTCAATCACCTTTCAGTTTTATCCCGCATATAGCAGAGTGACCACAGGAAACCTGGGAACCTACTGTTAAGACACTCTGTTCCCATCAACACTTACATTCCACTCTTTCTGCCGAATTGTGGAGACATTACGTGTTGGATGACGGAACTCAATGCCGTGCTTCGTTTTGAAGCCAGAGCAAAGAAAATAAAATATTAAATAGGTTTGGCTTACGTGGCGAATTTCATAAAAAATACAGGCATAAATTAAGCTTAAAGGCCCTAATCTTTAAAATTCATTGACAAATTTAAATATTACTGTCGGCAGATTTCGATATTTGGTAAAATTTCAACTTGATACTTCAGGCGATCTTTAAACCAATTATCGTGACAACCAGATTGACAGATCGAGAATTAAGTGATCCAATAAAGATTCCGTTTTAGTCTTTTGAGGTAGAGAACCATATTAATCTTTTGTTATACAATTTTTTTTTATGACAGCCTGTGTAATTTTTTAACATAATTTATAATTTCCAAAGTACAGTAGTTTAGTTATTAATACAATTAGATACTGGCTCTATTAAATAACTTGCAAATTTCAATGGTATATTTCGTTAACTAAAAATGATGTATAGAAAACCTTATTAACATTACGAAAAATAATTCTCAGCATCGTTCGAAGCACTTACTTTTACCGTTCTAAACAACAATTCCCTTTATTACTAATCGTAAATACATATACACAATAATGTCTACACAACTCTGACGCTACATAGAGACGTGCCGTATCCTTAAATATCTAATAACGTTTCATCATTATTTTTACACGATTTAAGATACACAATCTAATTTTAAACGATAATGAAAATTACACACGAAAAAGAGTTGCACGCTGCCGTGTCGCGTGTCGCGTGACGCGTCACTCCGCACATCACTATTCTCCCTACTCCTGCTATTCTGACGCAACAATCGGAATGACTTACTAGCTACAGCTACAGCTAACATCGGCTCGCGTATTTTGGCTGCCATTCTGATTCAACCCGGCGCGTCGGCTGGTCGCGGTGTTGGCTGTATTTCTAAAAAAACACGTGGCTTTGTGAATCGTTCATGTCATAACCTCTACGCGGACGAACTGAGCGGCAGCCGCGGTCAAGAGGTAGAGTCGAGGTACGTCTGTCTGTTCTTTATATATTTAATCGGTATTAATTTTAAATTAACTCGTACCTGTGTTAACCTTCGCTGAAATGTTTCACGCAATGTCGGGATCGAATTCGTTAAAGGTCGTGCGATCGTGAGTTGAAAGCTGCGGAACATATGAAAATCAATTTATAAATAATGATATTAATATGCTTTATCATTTTATTTAATATACACTTTCTTATCTATTATTGAATTTATTCCAAGTTGTACAAAACTGTGAATCGTGGCTAGTTGACAGCTACGGCCAATTTTTATAAAAATATTTTAAAACTGTCAGTCATATCGTTATTTAGCACTAATGAATAAATTGTAGGCAATTTATATAATTGAATATATTAACAAGTGAAGTAAATTATAAAACGCGAAATATTATGCGAAATTCAAATTGATTTTCGAAATACCGTTATGTTCGCAGAAGCCGGTACGTCTACCACGCCAATCTAGAGCCATTGTAAAAAATATAAAAGAACAACGGTAACACGTTTCAATCCTTAGAATAAGAACAAGAGGAGCTTTCTTATTTCGTAGGCATTTTGCAGACGCGCCATATGTTTACTTTTAAACAGCATGAGTTGCAATTTAGCTGGTTAAATATAAACAAAAATTTATGATTCGCGATTTTGTGAATCCATTATCATTTATTTAGTAACCATTATGAGTTGAAGCGGAACGTCGGAATAAATTTTTCTATAGATATTATTCGTATGTAATATTAAAAAATAGTTTATGCTTATATTAATCCTTACACTTTGATACTAGGGAAATTAACAATAGCTGAGGTCGTTGACTTCCGATGAGACGTACGGTGTCGGTGTACCTCATTCTGGCTACGCGTCTACTTATTGATCCACTTTTCTGGGTTACTAATTATTCGTGAAGCACGTCCAGGTCAATTGTTAATGTAAATATATACTTATTATATATACAGATATATCGTGTGGAGCGTGATATCATAATTTAATCACTGTCGTCACAATATCAAGTGTCAACTGTCAATGTCAATCACGGATTTTTTTAAAAACTAATATTACAATAAATATTTTTATGCAAAAACAAAAAAATACTTGCGTTCATTATCATAAATTGTTTGCAATGAATAAAAGTAGTATATATTGTTAATATATTAATTATATTTAGGCCCGATTGACTTAACGGAATTAATAAATTAATTTGTCTTTTTGCCCACCGACATTTTCAAAGTTCAAATCTTTTTTAGTAGAGCTGTTAAGATTTTTTAATTGAGCGAATTGTATTTAATTCTCACTTACATTCATTATTCATTTTCATAATGTAAATAACTGATCGGAATAACTAATGCGGTCCAAAAGTATAAGAATAAGGTAATGGGTCAGTGCACCTACGTCACGATAACTTAAGAGATATGCAAATATAACAAAGACTGCCTCAATTACTATCACTAAAACTCGTATTTTGCTGCTGTCATACAAAATGAATTTTGTTTACAATGGAGATATAGAGACTGACTCAAACCAGAAAATCGTAGTATAGGTACAAGGCTAAAGTTAATATTAGAAAAGTTTATTTCTACAATTTTATCTCGCATCTACTAATTAACATAAAATTTTAGACATATATAAATATTAAATATGAATAATTAAAATAATGTAGCTTACTTACGTTCGTCAGTTAATAAAATCGTAAAAAGCTTTTAGTTGTTAGCTACAAATAATTTTCTAATAGCTTCACTTATTAACATTTATTTATAATTTATTTTTTGAATATGATATGACATAATAATTATATTGTTAGAAATGAGACTGAAACGATTCCATACATTTTTGGGCCCTAAATGTAAAGAGATGAAAAGGGTATGATTTAATAGACTTAGGTACATCATTTCCTACCTGAAAACTATATAAATTTTGGCAATCTGAGAGCTGAGTTATTAGAGATTTAATAAAAGTGAGGTAAGGTACGCAGCACAATTCCTTGAACATCAACTTCTATAAAATAGGCGATTACTAAGTTGTTTAAGCATGAATGCTTATTATTTATAAATAAAACACATTTTAATGAATATTTTATTCTTCCACTATTATTATTAAAATGTCATCTAAGAAGTGTGAAGGTGGAACTAAATTATTTTGGTACCTAGCCCAACTAAGGTACCATATAATACTCATAACATGAGCACAGCAGCCTACCATT
>DWAN01001508.1:0-17638 GCA_018230445.1 Heliconius hewitsoni | reverse complement strand
TATATATATATATATATATATATATATATATATATATATATATATATATCGATAAGCAAGACAAGACAAGTAAGAATTTATGGAAAGTATTAATAAACTGATTATAACTTTCTGGAATAAATTCTATGGGTAAATATGAATAAGTGCCTTCTGTTATGAGTCACCTAACATAAAGTTTATTATGATTCATCAGGTTCCCGACAGTTACAATATTGACCTTGCGTCGTGAATAAATAAGTACAGGAAGAGGGTTTAGATACGAGCGTGATCGATGGAAGTGAAAACATGGACCCTTGTTTGTCAAGAAGAAATTCTGAATAGCCGCCAGCATAATGCATACTAAAATATATTTTAGTAAGTTATATTTATATGTTTTGTGAATGTTATTGGAAAAATTAAAAGTGTAGGTGTGTGATAAATGGATTGTGCATTACTAATACATAAATGTGTTTAATTGCAAACTACTAAATACCAAAACAATATTAAAAAAAGCTATTTACAATAGCTTACTTACGTTAGGTACTTCTTTAATTTACTCCAACAATTTTTTATTCCTTTTTTAATTTCATGCTCTATCTCGCATATAGCAGGAGAGGCAGAGGTGAGGTAGTGTTAAAAAACTCTCAGTTTCCAATTAAGACACCTTCGTTCACTTTCCGCATAATTTTTGAAAGGAGGAACTTAACGCCGCACTTTGCTTCGTTACCGTTCGAGGAAAGGATAATATATATTAAATATTTCAATCCCCCGAATGGGAATAGATGCCACAATATATATATAGAAATTTGATAAAATTGTATCTATTACCTTTCATTTTGTAAGTGACACATTAAGCGCCATATGATTTACATAACATAAATATTAAAATCATTAGTAATTCACATCGCACACGGATTTTAGTCTTACGGAACTTTCACTTGCCTTCATAAAGGTTGATACGAAGAAGCAAATTAAGTATTTAACCTTTCTTTCTTTAATTGATGGCTTGTGGAAATATGTGGTAAAATGTGCGTGAGTAAAGCACAAACTTTCCTATAACATGTTATTTTTAATAAATGATTTTTAAAGTTACCTATACCTTTTTTGATACGTTAGGGAAAAAATATGAGTGATGCGCACGCACGTCGTCACGAAAAACCGACTCTATGTAATTGACTACAAACGACATGTGTCAACATTTTATTTTTTTTTTAATTATATTTATACACATATACATTTTTATAATATGATATTTAAATAGAATTTATATAAGTAGATAATGCGTTATATTTATAGTAAAACTTTCTTTCAATGTATCATAATTTATATTTTTTCTATTATTCGTGTCACTTTCTTTACAAACATGATAACGCAAAGGCTAAGTTATTTCGAAAGGTTTTTATCTTGTTACATTCAAGAATTGTGACGTGTTTACATAAGTACACACACAGATAATTTTTTTCGGCTTCACGCTGTATCTAGCGTGTAAGCAGAAAAAGTTTAGTGTTAAAACACTCCGCTTCACGCCGCCACGCTTCACTTCGTGCGTGCTTTGCCCCGAATCCGAAAGCGAATAAATGAAAATATGAAATATAGGAATCGAATCCACAGCCTATCGCGTTTACAGTCCTACGCTTTTGCCCCTGCACGACTACTGGCCTCTAATAAAATCCATATTGCTATAGTCAACAAATACAACGATTGTATGTAAGTAGAGTATTACATTACACATAGATATATGATAGTTTTACATCAAAATAATAAATTAATTAAACCTATATATGTATATAGCGATAGTGGCAAGCAGAGCCCTTAAGGCAACTACTTGAAACGAGTCGAGCCGCAGCGGGAGCTAGAAGCAATCTTGTTAAGTGCCTCTGGGACAATGACCTGGGCATCAACTAAAAAAATGGCGACATGAGGTGACTAG
The DNA here is from genome assembly GCA_018230445.1 of Heliconius hewitsoni. Classification (NCBI taxonomy): domain Eukaryota; kingdom Metazoa; phylum Arthropoda; class Insecta; order Lepidoptera; family Nymphalidae; genus Heliconius; species Heliconius hewitsoni. Next base: position 15,729 of record DWAN01001508.1, on the reverse strand, counting down.
AAGATTAATCGAAATTAATCACGATTCGTCAAGGTAATAGATTCCCTTATAAAAAAAACTAATAACTATCAATGACATTACGGTTTCAACATAAAATTTAAAAATATAACATTTTTCAAAGATTTTGTTCATTTATCAAAAACATCATTGTTTAAGACGTGTAATGCTAGTAATAATGAGAATTTAGTAGTGTTAATTGCGGTATACAAAACGGACGTTGAGCGTTTAGCACCTATTATTTACATAGTAGCCGTGCTCAGACTGTTATTAGGATTTTAACGCGTTTTTGACGGAAAGTACCATATTGTCTATTGTTTAATGATTATCTTTTTTAGTTTTACGTATGCAAATGCCATATGCATATCAGGGTAGGCAGAGAAGATGTAATGTTGAATAACTCTTTACTTGTCGAGAGTAGTAAGGCGTAACTCAACGCTGCGTTTTATCTCCTTACTAGAACGTAATGAAAATTATTCGTTCCTCCGAGAAAGAATCCAATACACAACTGTCGTATTTATGGTTAGACACTGTCGCTGTGCCACGACGACCTCGATTATAATTATTTATTATCATTTATGTATAGACGTATAAATATTTAAAGTTTATTATATTTGTCCGTATATTTATATAGGTATACAAAAATTTATGAATAATATTGTGATATGAAGACTTAAGAAAACTTTTAAACGACGTTTTAAGTTAAATTATATAACTAAAAACAATATGTAATTAATAATTATATTTTGCTTTTAGTTTAGTTTTATTTCTTTTGTGGATTTTGAGTAAGTAAATATCCGGTCTCCGGTGTAAATAATACGAATACGAAACGAAGCGAAGGTCAATACAATTGTGATCGCAGCAGTAGGTAACACGCTGATTTGATTTTATAACACCAATACGTCACGCACCTTGCACCATTGTAATATTTAAACAAATGCAAAGATGGATAAATGAAAAGATAGATAAAGAATGGGTGAATGGAACCGACAAATATAATATAAACTAAACCGTAAAATAATTGAAAATGTTTTGGCACGATCTAAATTAACTGAGATATAATATGATGACACGAGATGCAACGGAAACGTGTTGTTTGATAAGCTTTTGACATATATTTTTGTCGTTTACAATGAAAATTAATTCAAAAGTCAATTTTGTTATTAAAATAAACTGAATTTTATATATTATATAGGTACTTATGTCAACGTACTCTACACAGTCTTAGTATTAACATTTTTAAGCACTGTTAAATCTAAATCACTAATAAATATCGAAGAAAACAACACTATTAAATTAAGCACTTTTCTAAGTAACAACGTAAACAAGTCCATCCGATGCACGTTCAAGGAAAACTAATGAATTAAGTAGGTACCGTGTTAAAATAATATTATTATAGCTTTAACATTTACACCAATAAACGAATTTCCTTGTTTTAGTTTAAGGTTAAATTTTTGATATTTAATGTACATAATTTAAAAATAAAACGATATTATATGATTATTTCTAGTGTATGATCTTTATAATTTACTTTGTGATCTGAATGCACAAATGTCCTTTAATTTTTATTTGTATGCTGCTTTAAAAATAAAAAGCAAACCTAATTCCAAAGTTCTTTTTAAAAATCGTAGATCAGATCAGAAATAAATAAATATAATGCAATTTAGAAATACATACATACCAGTAAATCGAATCTCGATCGAATCGAAGTGCGATCCTCACTCGGGAAAATGAAATATATATATATACAATATTTTTATTTCGTCGCTCCGATGACGAGACAAACCCCGACGTTGAGTTCCGCTACTCAACACGCAATGTTTCCAGAATTCGGCAGAAAATAGCGAAGGGGAGGTTTTAGCACTAGGCTTTCTCTGTCTAGCCTGCTGTGTGAGGGATATAGGGCAAAGCCAAAAGAAAATTAGCCATTTAAACCTACCTTATAGATGCAGATCGATATCACATCTGAGATGATCAAAATAAAATTTTGATCATTTTTGTGGCATTATTCAAGACTCAAGATTTAAAAGGGTGGACTCAAGATATCGCAGTGATGCTTAAAATGTTATTGTTCCAATTTAAACACACACACAATATATAATTAGATACGAGTACAGTCATAAAATTTAAATCATAGATGCAACCCGATATCACACCTGAGATAATCAAAATAAAATTCAAAGTAGTAAAAATGTATGTATAAACTGGTGCCATACGAATTCGCGTGAATTATCCAATCTAGTGGTGTGAAAGGCCGGCCGACGTATGGTAATATGGCTGATAGAAATCGGAAAACGTTACAATTTGACCGTACGCGTCATATAAACGGAATTTCCATCGTTGTTCAATTTTAACTAAAATCAGATAAAAAATAGTGAAAACATATTAGTAAATGCTATTAAAATTGTAATTATTTTGTAAGTTATTGTTTTTAAATTTATGTTATCTCCATCATATAAAATAATTTGGCTTCATAATTATAAAATTAATAATGATAATTTTTTTTTACCGCAAACGAAAGCAGTTGTGAGGTTTCAGAAAAATCTCTTAAATATGCATTTTGTAACGGATCTTGGCCACAAAAATTATATGGGTTGATAATTAAGGCCACTATGAAATAACATTATATATTTTAGAAGCCGCCGCGGCGCAGGCGCACGGGCGTGTGACTGTAACGCGACGTTTGTGTGTTTCATCTAACTCGAGGAAATATTATTATTACTATTTTCATTTCTTCGCTCTGGCACTAAGGCAAGGCATTGAGTTCCACCACTTACCATGAAATGTCTCATAGATATGGGCAGAAATTGGGGAACGGAGTGTCTTAACACTATGTTCTCTCTGCCTACCCTGCTATAAGCGGGATACAGCGTGGAGCTATTTTTTAATGATTATATATTTTAACGTTTTTAATAATATTAAACCTTGCATTAGGCATATAACGTTTTATTGATTTCACGAGAACTACAGCAAGCTAAAAAATTAACTGTTCGATTATATCAATAAATTGAATTGTCTTCGGAAGCCGTTATACGAGCTCGTTAATCTGTAAACAATATAAGTTAGTGCTTCCCAGTAAAGATGCGGGTAGAAATTCCGTTGTCGAGTGCTTTTAGACAAAGCGCTAGGTAGAAAAACCCCGTATAAAGTTTCACTTTCATTGTGAAATAAGCACTATTGTGCGACCTAGGCGGATGAGGCTAGACGCCATTTTGTGACGGCTTCCATTCAAGACTGAAGATTTTTCAAAGGGTTGACTTGTTATACCTTGGCATCGCAAAGATGCTTGAAAAGTTAGCGTCCCAATTTAAACACACAATACAATATATAGAGTTATGAGTACTGTAGTAAAAGTTTGGTAATTGAAAGAGAACAGAGGAGCAAGTTGCATTATAATTAAAAAGAAATTTATTTTTACAACAATGTTGGGACAAAATAGTTTGATTTCTTTTAAATAAATTATACCTATACAACTATTATATATATATATATATATATATATATATATACAAATTTTGGGACACAGAAAATCAGTTACGTGTTTCTCCCTTCCTTTAATTTTTTTGCTATATTGCAACATTGGTTAAAGTCGTAAGGTTACTCTGTTGTAACTCTCTGTTTATTTACATTATAGAGAGAGACATTGAGTGCCTGGTAGTGGAGTTCTTTATTTATGAAAACGAAAACATATAAATTATAAACATTTCTATGCATGACATTTGATTTTGGGAATAGTATTACTATAGGTACATAAATAATTATAATAGAAAATTAGAAAGTATTATGACTGTTTTTAAAAGTTTTGATCTAATAAAACACTAGATCGCTTTTGAAACACGACAAGGAACCCTAGCAGAGTTCGTGTTTGAGAGGCGTCTTATTTACGGTGTAAAATGTAAAGCATATCTACATACCTATACCAACCGAGGGATCATCTCAAAGGCCCTCATTAGTAGTTTTTAGCCTACGGATAAAATTATACCCTATCTTCATTCAAATTTTCAACTTTAAAAACTCTGTCTTAATTGTTTGAAATTGAAAATGAATATTTTTGAATAAAATTTTTAACGTGGGAGTTTGAAGTGACAATCGAGCTTCGTTATTTTAGACGAATGGTTCGAATATCAACCCGTTTTAACCATATAAGTAAATATGGCTAAACAGCATACTTCACAACAACTTCACATATAAAATATTAGACATGTGGTAAGTAACCCTTCGAATTTATAAGTATATTTTCATAAGTACTTATTTGCATATTGTTTTTTTTTTAGTTTCACGCTGTATCCCGCACATAGGCAGACAGAATCTGGGAACCTAGTGTTAGTTAGTTAGTTTGTGAGATATGCCTTTCCCAATAAAGATATCCCGTTCCTTACTTTCCGCCGAATTCTGGACGTGGTTATTATTCCTTAAGTGGTGAAACTAAACACCGCGCTTTGCGTCATTATCAGAGCGAGAAAATGAAAATATTAAATATTTTGTTTCTTCGACCGTCAACAGTATCTGTCCTGGGTTAGGCATTAAAACTGAACAACACCAAAAAATGTGTCTACAGAAACTACTAAACTAGATTTGTATATTGTTATTATATATTTATATCTGCTTTTCAATGAGGAGATAAAAAAAACACCCTACAGTAAACAAAGTTACGAAAACGTTGTGAAACAGTAATTATAAAACAATATCTACTTTACTGCTAGCTTTGCATTAAGTTCAAATCAAATAAGATAAAAATTCCGACAAATTCTCTAGGAAAGGATTAAAATGGAACTTGATGTCTCCGAATATTTCAATATTTGCTGAAGTCTTATCATCAAGTATACAATGCGGGCAGCCAAATGATAACCGTGGAGTTTAAAAATATTCATAACGCACATATTTTTAATATTTGATTTCAATAACAATATTAAGATTTATAAATAAATAAAATATTCGATTCGATTTATTTCAACATAAATATTTGATAAGTTTACCTTATCACTGCAGACACAAACGTAGTTAGGGTTGCAATAAGCGCAGTCGCATTCCGCACATTCGCTCCAGAAAATCTCGCCGTTGCAGCCGAGCCGGCTGCCGGTTTCCACGTCCACCCACGTCGACCGCTTCATCGGGATCACTCATTAAGTTCCGACACAGTCAATCAAACATCACAAAACCAGATCAAAATTTAAATTGCACTTCACTAATACTATAAAAAAATATTTTTGGAAAAAGCTACGATAAAAGGCACTACTGCACTTTATAATAGTCACACGCACTATGATCACTGTAGAAGTTAGGGGTAGAAGATGCAAAAAGAAGAGAACCCGTGACGGCAGGACCGCCGCGCTACGGCTCATCGGGCAGACTGCTCGCTGTGCACACCGTGCCGTTCACCTACGTGCTCGAGTAGGAAGCCCTCGACCAAGCACTTGAATCAAAACACTAAATTTTTCAACAACAAATGCAAACTGAAAAAATAATAAAGCTTTACAATAATTCTGTTCCGTTTCGAGCGAAACGTTTCAATGGACTACACCAAATAAAAACAAGAGAATGTTTGCTCTCGTTAAAGACCGACCGTTGTGGGGCGTAATTATGATTTTCTTTGTCTGTAAATTTATACGTGCCAAATAAGTTGATAAAGATATTAAACAGTTATTAACACATTTTTTATAATTTAGTTAGGAATATGCAAATTTTGTCGTCATTTTGAATGTAAATAAAGGCAACCAAGTGTGAGACGGTAAAGCCTTATTGTTCACGATAACATAGTATGCGGCATTCATTTTGTACGACGTAATGCTTTGTTAACAAATAATGGTAGCAAACACACATTCTTTCAATACAACCAAATTGTTACATAGTAATCTTATAATAGATTATCCAATGAATTATAAAAGTTATCAATTAACGAATAATTTTTTTTATTTGATTCTACCGTTGTCAACATAAAGTGATGTCAAGGGTAAAATAGAAAGACTTTCAAAAAATTTAATTTGCAAATAATAAAAGTACTAAATGCGACACACAAACAATTTTTTATTTTAATTAGAAAGTGGATCTTAAGTATAAATGTAACTTAATTATTCAAAAATGTATATTTTAAATTTTCTCTACCTGTTTTTACGCAAGAAAAATTTTCATTTAAATAGAAATTTCCAAGTCTAACCGCAAATTGTGTTGAGAATAATTAAGGACTCGTGTCTTGACTTTTTCTTAATATAATTTTTTTCAGTCATCTATCTCAGCCGTCTCAAAATAGATAGTAATCAGACCGTATTATAGAAACACCTGGTAGCAAGTTGTTACCGACTGAGTAGTTGTGCACAGGAATATAGAGCAGTTTTTCTTCTGTAATTTGCAATCAAATGGTGCATGATGTTTTTGTTTTCATAATGCATCATACGCCGATCATTATTCGAGGCTGTAAGTGTTACAACTAACAGGGGAAAAGGAAAGAATTGGAAATTAAAGTATGTTTCTTAAATGGGAGGAGTAAATATTGTAGGTACACTGGATAAAATTTTGACAAACTAAATAATATAATTTTAATATCATTCAAAATCCTTCTAATCAAAATAATAATATCAAAAGAAATTACGTAAACTATAATTATAGCTTTCGCCAATATATACAAATGTGCAATAATTAATTTACAAATTTAACTAATTAGATCAATTCAAGCACGAGATTATATATTGTATAATCTCGTGTATCATTTGTATCTAAATAATCAAAGCGGAGTTTAACGTCCGAACGGGCACAACACTTTCATTTCTAAAATAAAAACAGTGAAATCTCAGCGGAGTAGGACAATTCCGTGATTCGAGACTTCAACTATTCAATATCATTTACCACAAATCTCGTGTTTTAATGTACTCGGGGGCTTTTTGGGTCGATGGTTGAACGTGCTTTGATTTTGGTAGGCCTAGCCTGGCCTAGAGCCTCTATATAGATTGATTTTGGACAATAAACTTAGTTGTGTACTTGGGTATAAATAAGACTTAAATTGTTATAATTTCATACTAGAAAATTATAAAAGAATACGTTTAAAAATTCTTAATTAATAATTTAATATTCTTCAATGATGATAATGACGCATGCGTTAATGAACGTCATGAAGTACTGTATTATTATCATAGAAAAAAATCTTAACACAGTTTTCTTACATCAGATGACCATGTTAGTTACCGGTAGTAATCGGGTATATAAATCAATGTTAATATAATAAATAACGCGTCAACTCGGCTATAATATAAAGTTGATATTTTTTTATTTCTCCGACTACCCCGCTAAGGCTGAATCAAGAATTATTTTGTTATTTAAAATTGAATTAAATATTTTTGCTTGTAATTATAAAACTTATTCAGTTTAATTACAAATATTTAACCAAAACACAATTATAAGATGAGCGCTTAAAAAGGAACATTTTTAAGCTGTAGCCTATCTATTACCTATAGTATTCCTACATGCTTTCACTAATCGAAAGTAAAAAAAAATCTACCTGTTATTATAGATGATTACTTGTTATCTTAAATTGATTTCGAAGCTTACCGAGACGGGTAGTGGCAATCTCGATAATAGTGAGCAAACATCAATTAAAAAGACAAAACAAATTTAGGTCACCGGCACACACGTCGACTGACGTTTTGTCTGATCCTCAATACATTATGATGATTCAGCAAATTGGCATATATGAAAAGAATAAATGCACATTCATAGTTCAAATTCTCGATGTTATTGAACTTGAAACAAAATTGGTCGGAGTTGAGTTTAATGATGGGATATGACAGGTTTTTGACAGAAACATATTTATATACAACAGAGAATATAAAAACAAATATATTGTAATCAGTTCGACGAAGATAACTATACCAAGAGCAATGTTAAATTTAAATGATTATTAAACTTACGCTAAGTCATCGATTTCATCTCGTTTACTAAACGAATTGGATACGTGAAATCTATTTAGTTTTACTTATTCGTATCACATTAAACGAACTGTTTTATCGATTTCACAAATCGATTATTTCGTAATACTTGTCGAGACTGGAACATTCTACATTGTGTAAAACTATGTATAATTTGAATAATACGGTTAGAATGTTACCTTATTTCAAGATATACAAGTATATCTCGCATAATGTGATCAAGCTAATTGTATTGAGATTTCATAGTAATAACTAACTTTGGTCTTAAGTTTTCACCATTTAAGTGTTGTGTGTTGAGTAACGGAACTCAACGCCGCGCTTTACCTGAAGCGAAGAAAGGAAAATATTAAATATTTTTCCAAGTGTGGGAATCGAACCAACGACCTGTCGCGTTTATTATCACACTTTGTGCCCCTGCGCCACGACTGTTATTTTGTGAAAACGATTATTGATAGAATAAATAATACAAATTTATATAAAAATAAAATCAATAATTTAATAAATAAAAATAGACTCTATTTAATATTATAAATAGAATAAAATCAAGGTTTAAAAGGTAAGCATTTCGGTATATCAACCAGGGTCAACAACGCTTTAGCATGAGCATAGGGCATGTGGGCGAACAACATTACACGAACAGACTTAAACCGCTTAAACCTCAGATATATGACAAGTTTGGTCATTACGTGGTCCCTAATTGGCAATACGACGAGACCATCTAAAACAACAGAAGTTCACAAGATTTAAATTTATGTAGAAATATAAAAATATTGGCCGTTTACAGTGTAAAGCACTGCGTTCTCCATTTTTTATCCATCCATCGATCCATCGTCTCCATAAAGAAGACGAAGGAATCAATGCCGCGTGTTACAGAAAAATAAAAAAAAATATCTGAGTGAGAGTCGTACCTACAAACCCCGCTTTTATAAGACTCCTTTGCAGCATGACTTCTTGTGTGTGTGTTTACTTCTACAACAAAAACGTCGAAACGACTTGAATCGTAATGGCTTTTTGTTCTATATTATGTTCAAGTACCGTAAGTAACGCGCGACGTCTGCTTGCGGAGGCGTACTCAATTACATATACATAAATCCCGTTAATAAATCAGATGAAAGTAAGTATTTAACGAGTTCAAGTTTAAGTGCAATAAAATATAATCTGGTTTTGCGATATAATTTAACATATACTTTTACTTAATATTATGTACCTAAAAAATAAATTGAACGAAATAGAAAATATTAAACATCTTCTATCGCTATCTTCTAAGATATTTAATAGCTTAACTTTCTGAGGATCGTCGTGCGTCGTGTCAAAGGTCAAAATAAGTAGGTAATCTTATAATCTGATCTGAGTTTCACAAATTTTCTTTCTTCAATTCTCAAGTCTTATTACTTTTCAGTTTTCTTTCTAAAATGGTAGTAGAACCTTGACATTTAATAACTAACGTAATACGTTTATATTGAATAAATTATTTTCAATTTGAATATGTACAGCATTTGAAATGTGAAATAAAACATATTTTAATAAAGTTGTTATCTTATATATATTATTGCAGCAAGCATAAAAATATTTTATCAAGCGTAAATATACCTACTGTTTAGTTAAATCTAGGTATGATATAATAGGTTTTGCGGCATATACTACAGAGGAGATTCTAGATAACAGCCTTCTCAAGGTGAGCATACCTTGAAAATGGAATGTTGCGGAGCACTCTTAAAGGTTGAGACTATTTGAGTAATGATATAGAAGATATACATACATAATATTATAAATAATTTTATATACTCGTAGATAATCCAGCTCCAAGGTAAATTTAAAAGTCAGATTTTAATAACCTTCACGGATCTCCCACAGGTTCTGCGCCATAGGTGAAGAGAATATTTAAAAATCTTTTATATAGGTACTCCATTTCGAGAAAGACATTATAAAACTTAAGTATTCAATGTAAAATTTACAAGACAAGAAACATTCATTCAATTATGATTAAGAAATCAGTGCATATATGACGCCATTGTCGCGCACTTAGAAATTAGGATGTCTAACTGATTTTAATTATATGTATTTATTTATTTTACAACATTGACATTGCTTTTGTCTAGTTCGACGACAATACTTATTTTCAGGTAGAAAGTTAGAAACGGGCCGCATATTTTAATGAAATAAATTTCCTTATCCGTGAAAAAACATATTTTTGTCTTATAACGTTTTATACTTGCAAAGCCAATTGAATTCTGAATTGAAAATTATACGTTTTATATTATTTAATAATATGGCTATTGAAAATAGATAAATGGCATCAATCCGTTTGATATCAAAATGCAACGGTTTTGATATCAAACGGATTGATCAAAAACTTAACATAAAATTTTCACATATATCTATTCTTAAAATAACATATTTAGATATTCATTTAAATTAATTTGATATTCATTTAAATTAATTTAATGATAAGTATACAAATTTTAATTTAGTTTTCTTCAAATAAATTTACTAATTAATTTAAAATTTTTAATAATAAGATTTAAAATAATTGATTAGGGCTTTTAAAGAGAATATCAAAAATTATATGAAGTAAATGTGAAATACTAAGGCCCGTATTTATCAAACTCTAACAACTGCGATATTGGTCTTGAGATGCTGTTTTCATTTATAGATATATAATTTACTAATGAAAACGACGGCATTACAAGATTGATCTCCGAGTTGAGAGCAGTTTTTTAATACGTACTTGACGTATTGTATACGTACTAAACGTATTTGACAAAAGCAAACAACAAATTTATGTTTTATTGATAAACTATCCCCACAAACAAAATTAAAATGATTTCTAAATATTAGCAGTATCATTTAGAGTGGTGTATATTTATTACGTCGACTATTAGTTAAGACACATTTCGCTAGCCAGCACGTAAAATATCTACGTAATATTTTTTTTTATATAGGCAAGTATATATATTGCTTTAACTAGTCCGTTGAATTCTTTGAATAGTTTGCATATTTAATTTTAAATTCTGAATAACTAACTAGTTAAGCATTAAAGCATAGGCAGTCGATAAAAGCTCTCAAGTTCTCTTTAATGCCTCGCCTTGGCGTACGCATTCCTTTGAACAGGAAACAATGCACTTATTAAATCCTAGCTTTTGCACACGGCTTCCCCCACGCTATTTATTTTTTGATTGGCAATTTTTATGGGGAATATATTGAGTCATTCGTGGCATAGGAGCACAAGTGTGCGACTGTGAACGTGACAGATTTTGCGTACAAATAGGGGTAAAGCGCGGCGTTGAGTTCCGCTACTGAACGGCAGAAAATGGACAACGAAGTAAAGTCTTATTAACACAAGGTTCCCTGTGTCTACCATGCTGTGTGCGGTATACAGCGTGAAGCTATAAAATATATATTGCTATTGTGACAAAAAGCGTAGCAAATATTATATGTGAAAAATGAAATTAATTTATGAGGTTTAAATGCATTTCGTTTATGAAAAATTCCGAATTAATAAATTTAGTTTAATCGTCATTTTCAAGTCTCAGAAATAGGTATCATAGATTTTACAATTTTTTTTATTGGCTAATCTATTTGGTCTAGCTTGTTATTAAAATATAAATAAAGTAGATGTAATACTCATTCTGCTCTAGCTTTTTACTTATTTAAAGAATCGTAACATTACGATAATGACCTACAATCAAAATAATTTCAATATATTTCATTAAAAAAAAATTAACACAAAGTTTGCAAATAATGAACTATTGATCCTTATGAAACGAATGAAACCTGTCGAATTTTTTTTGATTAATAATCTAGTTATGTCGGAACATCCATGCCTCCAGGGGCGAGGGTCGCGACCTCTCAAAATAAGTTGGAGCTTGCAGTCACTCAACTGTCATCGATTGCGCTCACAGAACCGCTCAAACGGCATAATGGGTGCAGCTGAAAGGTATTGCATAATAGACGTTATATCGGTTTGATGATTTTTATTACCTATTGTCAATTTATTTTAATTACTATGCATTTACTATCGTTGCGGAAGACATTAATTGTTGGTTAAAAAGCTAGTTCTTATTAATATGTAGGTATTTGTGTATATTATATAATTATATAATAGTTATAGATCTAAATTACAATTGGTAATAGTAAAAAGTAAGTACATACATTAATAACAGTTAAGCAGGGTCAATTTGCCGGTTCAACAAGCGAACTCTCGTAAGGATATCAAATGATACGAATTAAACCACTCACGCGCAGCCCAAACCTTTGGAGGGCATCCGTTTATGACGTTAGATCGTATCGTCACGGATATTGCGCAAATACTCTATGATTATTGTTTACACAATACCATGGCCACTTTCACTTGGTACACCATAAAAATATAATCAATGTCATGCATGCGTGATAAGGAAGTCGCTTTATCATATAACATTATGGACGCATTACAGATATGTTCTAGGCTATGGAATTTGAGATTTGTTTAGTAATATATTTTTTTACCATGACATCAATAATAATCAGTTTAAAACTTAAATTAATCATAGTCATTATAGGCTGTCGTGGCGCAGGGGCACACGCGTGCGATTGTCAACGCGACGGTTAGATCACCACTGGGGGATGAAATATTTAATATTTTCATTTTTTCGAATTGAGTACTAAGCAAGACGTTAAGTTTCGCCACTTAATATGCAATGCCTCAATAAATCGAAGGAAAATGAGGAACGAATAAGACACTATGTCTTAACACTAAGTTCTCTGATTCCCTCTGCCTACCCTGCTATGTGCGGGATTTAGCCTAAAGCTAACTAACTAACATAGAAGTAGTTAATATATGAAGAAAATAACATTATATCATAATTAAATAAATATTTCTATACTACAGATGTGGTCCTAAACAAAAAATAAACAAACACTTTTATGGATGACTGTTTACGCAATAATATCATGTAACAAGACGATTTACAAGTAGGTACCTAGTGAATGTGGTGTTAGTTAGGCCTCGAAACAAGTTTGTCTGGATATTTCTTTCTAAGCAACTCTCTTCAGGAAATTCAAGTCGCATGTTCGAGGAAGTGGCTCGAAAGAATTTGTATTCGTTCTCAACGACTCATTATTGCCTTTCATTTGCAGCTGTTGCTCTACTTCCGGCTTAAAAAATGTTTCTTCTGAGTAAGCCGAATAATAATAGCAATAGTCAGTAAGTAAAGAACTTTTGCTTACATCGAGATATACTACTTTACGCTGTATCTTGCTGTACACTTCTTCCAGGGTAGACAAAAGAAGCATATTTTTAAGACACTCCGTTCCCCACTTTCCGCCCAATTCCGAAAGCGTTGAGAGGTGGAACTCAACGCCGCATACTCACACGGGGATCATACTTTACTTAATATACAAATAACAGTAATTTCAATAATTAAAGTTTTGAATATGCTTATAAAAATATTGAAATTGCCATGATATGAAAGAGTTATAATATAATAATTGGACATTAGAAGAATATAATAGTCAAAATTCACGTCGCACAGTCAGAGATAGACCTAAGTGATCATTAGAAAGCACCCAGGCATTAACGATGAAGTCACGTCAAGACATCACATTAATAATACGTTTTGCCATAGAAGCTACAGTCCGTGAAAATAATGCTTCGAAGATAAGGAGCTACAACTACATATTTGTTTCTTAATAATTGTTGTCAATTTTTAAATAAAATCTTTAAATATTATAATCTTAACGTGTAACTCTTGGTGGTACTTTAAACTAGTCTTGACTCTAGGACATAATTAAATTTTAGAGACATAATTAATTAGCTTAATTGACGTCCCTGAGGTGGGTTTGCCAGTGTACTGTATGCTATGCTATATGGATAAACAGAAGAGCAAAGTTTTTTTTAAACTCAAACATTTTTTCAGCTTCACGCTGTCACTCGCATGCAGCAGATTAAGATAGATAGTCTAAGTTAAGAGCCTTGTGCTTAACACTAGCACCCGACTCCGCTGCCCACTTTCCGTCAGACTCTGGAGTTATTTCGTGTTAAGTAGCGCGCAATGCCTCTGCGCCTCGCCTCGATATCAGAACGAAGAAATGATAATAATAAATATGTAATTTCCTCGAGTGGGGATGGAACCCACAATCTATTTGCTTGCTGACCTCTTGGAATTAAAAACAAAACACTAAACATTATTAAAAAAATAAGAATAATATAAATCAAAACGAAATTCCTGCTATATGATCCCATATAGCAGGAATTTCGTTTTGATTTTCTACAATACAATAGTATCTCGAGTAGGTAATCTTTCAATATCAAATCAATCAATCTTGTGAATTTGTTACGAAACTTCCTAGCTTCCGATTGCTTTAATAGTAAGTATAATATAGAGTCCAAGTACACTTGTATGTACGTACCTGTAATTATTATTGACATGCATAATACATACACTTAGCGTTCGCAGTAATAATACCTTGCGCGACCTCCACGCGTGCTTTCTCGCACTTTCTACGCAACCACTGGTTTTTGCATATTTTTGCACAGTTGTTAATGTTTATTTCGTTTATTAAGTAGATCTTGGCTATTAATTTTCATTTAAATTCTATATGTTTTATTGTGAGTGGTACTATATAATATTACCAATTGTAACTTTAACGCGACGGATGAAGGTTCGCTTCCCTCGAATGTGGACGCGAGGGAATGAATTATTATTTATAAATATTTTCATTTCTTAACTCTTGCATCAAAGCAAAAGCCCAGCATTGACTTTCGCCACTCAACAAGCAATTCCTCAAAAAATCGGCAGAAAGTGGGGAACAGAATGTCTTATCACTAGGTTCCTTCTGCCTACCTTGCTGTGCGAGCGATACAGAGTAAAGCTGATTTCAGATATTTTAAAAATGTTTACTATATTATATGCATTTGTACGAACAGTTTAAATGTCTGAAATGAAAAAAAACAACCAAAAAAAACAATATAGAGAATGTTATTTCCGCCTTGTCAGATATCAAAGATTTGACACACCGTCCATTCCTTTCGTATTGCCGAAAGGCCGAAACAATATTAGTGCGGGCGGTGCGTGCACAGTGAAGGTGAACAGAATAATAAGTAAGCGTTTGGTATCCGCTTGAAGGAAAGTCTTCCCTTTTTAATATCCTCAAATTAAACGTTTCTTAACCTTCGTTGACTTGATATGGGTATATAATAGTGAAATATTTATATTAATTTTACTTCGAAATCGTTTCTTATTATACGAAATATAGCAATTGTAGCGGTAAGGTATAATTTTGTGAGATGTGAGATGAGTAAGTATAATATTTGACTAAACAATCTATAAGATTTTCTAGTTTTAAAAAGTTTTAATATCAAATATAATTCATAAATGTGATTATTTATATGCAATGATATTCCAGTTATTTCTTTATTAGTATTTTTTTAATTCAGAAATGTATGTAGATCGAACTCATAGCTACTGCGTTTATGTTCAGACGCTGTTTTCCAGTGAGCCACGCTGTCCTCTTCTATACTATCTTATTTGTAACTAGTGGACGCGCGCGGCTTCGCCCGCTTATTTGCACCCTTAGGGGTGAATTAAAAAAAACCACGAATCACGTGTTCAATAAAATATTTTTAATAGTTTAAATTTAATTTTTTATAAAAATCGGTGGCGATTTAAAGATTTTTCCATATCAATTTTCAACCCCTTATTTGAACCCTTAGGGGGTGAATTCTAATAAACCATGAGACACGTGTTCAATGAAATATTTTAAAGAGTCTGAATTTCAAAATTTATAAAAATCGGTGCTGTTTTAAAAAAAAATCCATACAAACTTTCAACCCCTA
>DWAN01001507.1:0-17639 GCA_018230445.1 Heliconius hewitsoni | reverse complement strand
TGAGCCATACGTTCTCGCCAAGCTACGTCGAAATTCTTATACGCTTGTTACTTATGTAACTTATTTATGTTGAATATATAAATTGATAAATAAATAAGGCTTTATTTCTATTGTTTAACAATTGTATTTCGAAAAGAATACTTTAAGAATATACTATATGTTTATTTGAGTCAAGTCATAACCCAGGGGTACATGACTGGTTGTGAGTACTATCCCCACTCTAGAAAATGAAATATTTATTTAAATTTATGTTTTCATTTCTTCGCTCCGATGTCGAGACAAAGTACGGCGTCGAGTTTTGTCACTCAACACGTAATCCAGAATTCAGCGGAAAGTGTGGAACGGCGGAAAGTGGGAGTGTCTTAACACTAAGTTCCCTCTGTCTTGTTGTGTGTGCGATACAGCGTGAAGCTGGTTTATTTTTTATTTTTATATATTTATTTCTAGTTAAATGTACAATTTAAAGCAAATATATCTTAACATTTTTTTTTTATTTTAATTACATAAAAACATAGTTTTTCTTTTCAGAGTGAGAAAATAGGAATAATTCATTTCACAAAATGAGGATCGAACCCACACCGACCGCTCCTACCAAAAAGCTGCTCTTCTGCACCAAGATGGTTAATTGTTTATTTATTTTATAAACATTGGTAGCAGGTAAACATTTTGGACGCTAGTGTATATTTATAGAATAATTCCTGTGAGAGGGACGTCGACACCTGACACCGCTTTCCATTAACAGTTAGTGGGCGAGAGTATCGGATTTCTATCTCTATTACATTTTCATGGAAGATGTTTGCGTAATGGCATTTTAAGGCGATGTTACTTATATAATGTCGGACTAATTTAATAAATGTGTTTAAATTTTTATTATTATTATCCTCTATGGATAATATATCCCAAATATAATATATCCCAAGGGTACAGGTACATGACTGTAAATGCGACTGCTTGTGGGTTCGATCTCTACTCGAGGAAATGAAATATTTATTTAAATGTATATTTTCATTTTTTCGCATTGGTGTCAAGGCAAAGCGCGGCGTTGTATTCCGCCACTCAACACGCAACTCCAGAGTTCGACGGAAAATGGGCATCGGAGTAGTTTAACACTATCTTATCTCTGCTACTTCCGTATGCGGGATACAGTGAAGACGATTTATTCTGTATAACTTATTCACTAAGAACCGTTTCCGAAAGTATTCATAGCTTAGTACAGTATACAGAAAAACAATATCGCTACTATTTAGAAGCCTATCTCCATTTCTAAAAGTATTTTCCAACTCAGTCTACGAAGTAATTCAAATTACAATTCTCCTTTTTAATTTGTCCATCCAGTCCGGTCGCACACATAACAGCTATCACGTACGTAAGGCCCGTAGACTGCTGGCTACTTTATTAGTCTCCTCATTGCATTGCTCTGCACTAAACATTCCTTTGAAGGAATCCAAATTCTTTGTGGCAGTATCGAAAGTTTAATTAAACTAATGGAATTCTTCACTTTACAATTTGAATGTGTTGGTCAAGTCCAAAATTAACTTTATCTTCTAAATTAAGGCTCTATATGGCGAGCATTAGCTTTCTATTTCCAGTTCTCACAAAGGCGCGTTTTTATTTTTATTTTTGGCAATTTAAGGAAAATAAATTAAGGCTTACAAAGCCGTCGTGGCGCAGCGGCACAAAAGTTTGACTGTAATCGCGACGGTTGTGGGTTCGATCTCCATTCGCTAAATGAATTATTATTTATTAATATTTTCAGCTTCGCGCTGTATCATTTGAATTCTTCACTATTCACCTTGTTTCCACAAAACACAGCGCGGCGTTGAGTTTCGTAACTCAACAAGCAATGCCTGAAAAAAATGGCGGAATGCAGGAAACGGAGTGTCTTAACACAAGGTTCCCTCTACCTGGCCTACTATATGCGGGATACAACGTGAAGCTAAAAAAAATATATTAAGGCCTAAAGCTTTAGGAACCATTGTGTGTATGTTTAAATTCAAATTCAATTTTTTGTTTTATTCACTGATGAGAAAAATATTTAAAAATATATATTATAAAAGAATGTTTAATATAAGAAAAATGTTCTTAGTAATATATTATTCCTTTAATTGGATAAATCCTCTAAAAGGCGATTCTACGATAAAATCTTTTTTCTTTTGGTAACGATATCGGGAATAATTAAATATGCGGAAAGAAGCTTACCTGGCATTTGTAGCTGTTGGTTACTTCTGGCTTATAGATTTAGATTTTTTTTTTATAAAAGTAAAATTTATACTAATACCCGAATCTTTCCCTTGGTTTAATTATTTCAATAGATTTCCATTTTTCTGGAAAACAGCAACTTAATTAATATAAAATAAGTAATTTATTAAATTTCTAATTTTGTTTTTTAAGCCTATTACGTATGCATTATGTAATCTCAGTTTGTTTACGCCTCAAGGCGATGCGGCACTTGCAAATTTTATACGTTCCGCACCGCAAATCCAAATTACATAAATTGCAACGATAACGTTGTTAAGTATATTTTATTAGATCTAATATTATAAATAACATAATTTTTTAAATAGACCAGCTTCATGCTGTATCTCGCACTCAGCAGGATAGGCAGAGAGAACCTAGTGTTGAGACACTTCGTTCCCCATTTTCCGCCGGATTTATAAAGCATTGCACGTTGAGTGGTGAAACTCAACGCCGCTACTCAACTCGGTGAAACTCAACGGTGAAACTCAAGCGAAGACGGGACAAAAAAAAATATTCTTAATTATTTATGAGTTTGCGTGGGAATCGAACCTACAACCTATCGTTTGTGTCCCTGCGCGATTGATCCCATGTGATGTATCAATGTTATAATGTGTTTATGTCAATTAACTGATATAAGGTTCTACACGTATTCTAATTATGTGGTTTCCTTTTCTTCCACCGTACAAATCTCTTTCGTGTACTCTCCATTCAATGTGTCATTAGCAAAGTGATTTGTGGTTAACTAACGCTCGAAGCGTCCTAAAGAACCAAACTAAACTCAACTAAACAAAGGTAAGAGGTACTAAACTACTACAGATTGGAAAATGAGAAATGTATATGCTTTTAGTTATTTAAAATACATTATTCTTGATTAATTTTCTTATTCAATTTAAATATAATCTTTCTGCACCTTAGGGAGATTAATTTACTTATATTGGGATATATCTCTGCTGATTTATTTCATTTTAAGTCACTTACGTAGAGGCTAATCGTAGCGCAGGAAAATGAAATATTTAATATTTTTATTTCTTCGCTGTGCTGTCTAGGCAAAGCGCGGCGTTGAGTTCCACTACCAACACGCAATACCTTCAGAATTCGGATTGCGGGTTCAATAAATTAAAAGTAAATTCAGCGGGTGTCTTAATACAGCGTGAATCTGAAAAAAAACGAAGAAAACCTTTTACATTATTGATATATTTAAATGATATATTCAATTATTACCGTAGCTAGTAGTGCTTAATAACATAATTGATATTACTGCAATGTATTTTTAAATTTATTTTGATTATAAAGTATTATTTCTGTGATCAACGTCAACCATAAGTCACAAAAAATTAATATCTTAAAACAAAATTTGATGCAGATGCTAAAAAGATCTTTTTTCATTGCTTTTACAAAGTTATTTAGAAATTTATTATAAATTTTACAATAAAAAAAACTCGCAATATAAAAAGACTTATTTATTTATAAAACGTATAAAAATTTGAACGTAGCGAGACTCGAACCCTGGTCGGTTTCCAGGAGGCGCGAGTATTTTTCTAAGTGTGGAATAACACTTTAAAATATGTAAACAAAAATATTATAATAAAAATTACTCAAATATTATGCTTCAAAGAAATATGTCCACTACATTGTTTAATCAAAAAACATTTATTTATTTTGTTGTAAATACAAGAACATAAAGGATAAGTGAAAATTTAGTGGTACGATAATAATATTTACGTCATAGTGCTTATCATTAGGGCTCAAAATTAGGTTCGTGTTATCCAAAATAGAACTAAATTAACATTTACTGATATAAATTGCACTGTTGCCCTGACGCGGGCCTTTTATCGCAGAACATTTAAATTCAAGCTTTATTTTTACGAGGTCAGCGGGGAATTCGTAGAAATATTTTAATTAAAATATTATACACATGAATCAAGGTCATGATATTGAATTTCCTATTTGCCAAATGTGTAAATGAATTTGTTGTTTTATCCCATAATGTGAAAATTAAATAAAAAAAAGACACGTTTTTTAAATATTAAATTTGACAAGGTTAAAAAAATGGTTAAAATAATAACATTTTAATGAAGAAAAAAAAATAATGATTCTTGTGAGGCTTATAACGTTAAAAAGTGTATAGTTCCATAGTAACTCTTTCTATGTAATTCCAATAAAGAAAAGGAAATTTTCTAGAAATCGAATCTAGAAATCATCGAATGACGAATTATTTTCTAATTAACTCTTAACTCTTGATGTAAGCTTGCGATCTTTTTGCATTTTGCATAAGTATTTCTATTATATCTGCCAATTTTATATTAGTTCTGCGACTATACCTACAAGAATATAGAACTAACGAAAATAATATCATATTTTAACTAGATTTATTTCCTATACAAAACATAGGTATGTATATCTTAAAACGCCGTTTCGGTCACTGCAGAATTCCTTAGGAAGCATAAATCTAATCTCAAAAGAACACTGCGAACACTACCTGTTAAATTTTTTTAAACAATTATCTCTAAATTTCTACAAGATCATGGCACTACCCATAAGATGGCAACAAGTCTTCGATCAAAACGGTACATACGAGTACATATTATTAATAAATAAAAAATTTTACCTAAAAAATATTTTTCTTACAATACAATAATACAATACGATAATACTTTTGCCCCGACGTATTATTATATATAATTGGTCTTAAATCCTTTTATAACGTTTTAATGAAATTGAAGCCGTTTGACAAAATCATTTTCTTAAAGAAAATTGTAATATTTGTATATCGTCCTCTCTTCTAGATTTAATTGTGTAAATCCTCTTAAGGTCGTTCAGTCGGCATTTTTTACTTTTTTAATTTAGTATTGGCATACGTAAAGTATTATTAAATACAGCCTACATCGGGCGATTTGGCTCTGTATCGATTTATTTTAATTCTTATTTTGCTAGTTAAAATATAGCCTATTTTTGAGTAAATATAAAATAGTGTTTTTGTTAAGTTAATATTAATAAATTACGATCTTAACACTAGGTTCTCTCTGCCTTTGCTCTGCCGTGTGCGAGATACAGCGTGAAGCTGATTTTTATTTAACATAATACGAGTTTAAAAGAAAAGAACGTGAATGTGATGTATCGTTCAATAGTTTAATTGAACTTTAATTAGTGATGCCATTATGTTTGGCTGGTAGAGGGAAGGTGGTAATGTAGCCCTCCATTTTCGTTTTGAGGTCCAGAATATAAAGTAAAAAGAATACAAATCTAAATATGTATTATTTAGATTTATATTGTCTTAATATTTATTTATACCCGGTTACCTAATTGCATATAAAACATTGAATATTATGCATATTTACCTTCAAAATCATTAAACATAATGTCGAACTCTATGCAGCTATGGCTTCATATTTACAAATTATTAAAATAAGTAAGTACATTAAAAGGTTTTGACTAGTGGCCAGTCGTGGCGCACGGGCTCAAAGTGTAACTGTAAAACCGACTGGTTGTGGGTTCGATCCCGACTCGAGGAGGTACTTAAAATTTTAATTTTAATTTTTAATTTCAATTTCTTCGCTCTGGTGTAGAGGCCAAGCGCGGCATTAAGCTCTGCCACTCAACACGCAATGCAATGCATTTCGGCAGAAAGTGGGACGGAAACGGAGTGTCTTAACACTAAGTTTCCTCTGGCTATCCTACTGTGTGCAGAATACAGTGTGAAGAGTAACGACGTATCGCTCTCCATATTATTTATTGTATGTAAATAAAGTAAAAAATATCGTGTAGCCAATTCACTTTTTGTTTAAAATAGTTTAAACAAAAAGTGAATTGGCTACACGGATCAAATAATATTATAGAATATTATTTGATCCAGAATTATTAGAATTTTATCGAGGAATAATAAATTCTATGGAGAAGAGTTCAAGCTTGCCAGCTGAGTGCAGTTCCTGGATAGTCACGTACGTATTGAGTTTGCGAACTTGCAAACACTGAAAGGTAATAAAAGTATTGTCAACTTTTCTCTACAAACATGTATTTGTACATAAAGAATAGAAATACAAATAGAAATGTATATTTAAATTGTAAATATGTACAGATACAGATAGACTGACGACTTTATTATATATTTGTTTTCGAGTTGTAGTATAAAATCAAAAAAAATCAAGGTGATATTTTCAATTTTTCGTAGATAAATTACGACGGCTTAGTGTAGGCTTCATAAATACTTACATTTGTTATTGAAGACTTAGTCTATTTAAATGAGCGCCAGTTGTAATATTATAATATATTGTAGATATTTAATATTTAAAACCTTCATTAGCTCCCACATAGAAGTATTCTGGCAAGTATATGATATACATATAAATTATTCTGGCATTAAATTTTCTAAAAATAAATTAAATTAAATCAGCATTGCGTGTGGAGTGGCGGAATTCAACGCCGCGCTTTGCCTCGATACCGGAGCGAAGAAAAAATATATAAAATATAATATTAAATTCTCTGTTTAAAGAAAAGTAGAAAAAAATATATAACTTTTTACGATTCCAGTGCATCACATATAGAGATTGCTTAAGGCAGCTCTATGCAACAGAAATGGCGGTAATAAAGTAGGCATCAAACGCGATACGTGCTCTACGACGAGTACGTGATAACTCTTTCACCCTTAACCACTATCTGAAGATTCAGCTTTCCTTACCCTTTACCTTTCAAACTATTGTACTTTGATTATTTAATAGTCAAAGTGCCAACATTTTCATGCGCTGGATTTCATCTGAAATGGTGTGATAAATTATATATAAAGGAATATTAAATGACCTTTTAAGATAGAATGGAGAAGAAGTAATTATTTTTGGTTACCACATATTTTATTATTGTTCAAAACACTAAAATAATTTAATAATTATTATTGTAATCATATTTATATATAAGCTTTTATATATTTCTTTATAATAGCGGCAGAAAGTGGGGAACGAAGTGTCTTAACACTAGGGTCCCTCTGCCTACCGTGCTGTGTGCGGGATACAGCGTGAAGCTAATTTTTTTTTATTTATCAAATAAAATCAATGCCAGCTTAGAATAGCCTTAAACGTGCAGCAATTAAAAGTATTCTTGTTATAAAAAATATATTTTAAAAATAATTATCATTAAGCATTTAATTAGAATCGTTATAAAAAAAATAGAATTTAAGTTACACATCAGTAAGTATAGCATTATCTTATATATCAAATAAACCAGCTAAATAAATGTATGTAAAAAACAGTACATTTCCACGATCTTCCTGACCTTCTGTAGACCTCCTTTACGTTTAACAACAAATTATAATAGTACCAAATTAACTGTGTCTTACGAGGACCTTCACAACTTACAGGGTTTATTCCCTTCTGTTTCGTTCACACGACCGTACGCCTAATGCTTTTGTTAAATATTATGTAGTAGCGTTCGCATGTTTTTTTAAGAAAGAGTTTTACCTTTTTATAAAATTAAAAAATGATAAAAAAAATATTTTAAACATTTTTAAAGTGTTATTCCACAATTAGGAAAGAAAAATATTTATTAAGAAAACGCATAAAAATTTGAACGTAGCGGGATTTTAACCCAGGCCTCTTTGGAAATCGTCCAAGCACTCTAACCAACTACGTTCAAAGAACGTATGGCAATAATTTTTATGATTTTTTTTTTAAAAAGTATACAAAAATCTACTTACATATTTCTAATACTTAAAAGATTTAAAGGCATAATGGATGGAATATAAAGGAATTAAATTGTTTTTAAGTTACATTAATGTTGTTAAAATTATAGTTTAATCTACATATAAAAATAAACATATATATGGAAACAAATTTAAAATAACATTTGATGCCAGATGCACATAGGCACAATCGTATGACTGTGAACTCAAAACTTTGTGGGTTTCCATTCGAGGTTCCATGAGAGCAGAGTATTTTAACACTAGGCAACCCTGCTAAATGCAGGATACAGCTGAAGCTGAAAAAAGAAAAGAAAAGAGAAACGTAAAAAAATATACAATAATTATTAATTTCCCTATCAGTTCCACAATCCGAAGATAAAACTGTACTTACGCTTTTCCTTTCTAATCGGCAACTAAATAAACCTTGGAGAGAAACTTACGTAGAAAAAATATATGAGTATACAAAAGTAAAAATAATATTTGATTTTTTTATCTAAATCTTTCCTCAAATCTCTCGATAAATTAGAATTAGACGCGCTTTTGGGATTACTATTATACTATTGCAGAGCAGGCCTCGAGTCCAATCTAATCTCGATGCAACATGGGGCATTAACCGACATGCCCTAAGTGCATTGCAATATAACGTTGCTTACCACTGAATTTTACTGGTATATACGCTTACGCTTAAGCTATTTCTGTAGGGACTAGGATTTCGTTACAACAATTAATGAGGTCAGTCGTGGCGCAGGGACACAAAGTGTCAGTCTACGTGTCAGGTTGTGGGTTCGATTGCCACTCGATGAAATGAAATATTTAACGTTACGCAATATCTTAACACTAGGTTCTCCCCCTACACTATTATGTGTGGGATCACAAAAAAAATATATTGTCATTAATTTAAAGAAGAATAAGAAAATTGTCAAAGAAGTTTACAAGTTATTTAGTCATTCCCAAACAAAGACAAAAAAAAGAAATTTAATATAAAATCTAAATATAAGACATAAAAGGAAATCATAAGTCGACATTTTTGTAATAGCTGGAATGATTATGTTGAGAGGCGGAAAAAATAATAATGAGTACGATCACGAGCTCTTATCTTTACCACAGACTAAAGACTAAAGATTTTTATAATATTTAAATCCTAAGTTTATAAAAATAGATACAAATTGATCCATAGATTGTAATTTTAATGACAAAAATATATACCGACGATGATAAATACATATATGTATATGTGCTTATTTAACAATGAGGCCGTCTTGGCGCAGGAACAAGAGTGTGACTGTAATTCCCACCCGAGGGAATGAATTGTTATTTAATATTTTCATATCTTTGCTCTGGCACCAAGGCAAAGCCCGTTGTTGAGTTCCGCCACACAACACGTAATGCCTCGAAAAATTCGGCGGTGGGGAAGTGGGGAATGAAGTGTCTGTCACTAGGTTCCCTCTGTCTATCCTGCTGTGTAAGGTATACAGCGTGAAGCTGATTTAATTTAATTTAAAAGTTTTCAGTAAAAACTAGCCAACTAAGACAACTTCACTCGCCCATAACTCACGCCAATTTACAGGAAGTCTACAATGTATTCTCTACTATTGTTTTTTTTCAAGCGAAGATTATCTTTATGTATGTTTAAGCCTTTATTAGTAATTTTGTTAGTAAACACACATTTTAAGCTTAACTCTAAGTAATTTAAGATTAATCGAAACTAATTAAACGCTGTGTGGATTTATTGTAGCCTTACTTTTTACCAGCTTTTATTTAAGTTACTTTCCTTATATGTGGTATTTAAAACTAAATAAAAATACATTATAAAAAATCTATCGATTGATCCATACATGCACCGTTTTATTATTAATGTAATTTATATTTTGTACAAAACAGAGTAGGCAGAGGAAACCTGTGAATCTAGAGTTAAGACGCTCCGTTTCCATTTAAATATTTCCGTTCCCCACTTTCCGCTAAATTTTCGAGGTATTGTGAGTATATAGCGGCATAGTGGCGAAATATACTTAGGTATATGTACAAATTGAGGCATTACTTTCTATTCTATCCAAACAAAATTTTTTTTTTGTTGAAAAATTCCAAATTTCAAATTCAAATTTCAATGTGAATCGGGTAAAATTCTAACGAGGTAACTAATCAAACACTATATGAATAACCACACAATAGGGGGTGAAAAGGTCGCTTCGAGCTATTCACGTTTGATGTATTTTTCCCCTTTGCGTTGTTTTGAATGAATCCCCTCGAGATCCTTGTACGTATCTGAAGCGAATAATTCGGCGGTAAAATGTCGCTACCAGTATTGCGTTTTCAAAGAACTTTGTGATTTATGTTAACAGAAAGAAGCATCAGCCGACATGTTATATATTAAAAGTGTTACTTTCTATTAGGCTGTCGAGTTATGTAACATTTTAATTTTGTAATAAATATGCTCACAAATATTATATTTTTCTTAAAAAGTATCAATTAATAATGTATATTTAGGTTTTTATGGTTAATTAACGACACAAATAAAAAATAAATTAAATCAGCTTCAAGCTGTCAATCCGACACACAGCATAGGAACTTAGTGTTAAGACACTCTGTTTCTCGCTTTCTGCCGAGTTCTGAAGGCATTGCGTGTTGAGTGGCAAAACTCGACGCCGCGCTTTGCCTCTTGAATTGTAAATTTAAATAAATATTTCATCTCCTCCTCCTCTTGATCCCCAATCAAACCCACAACTAGTCGGTTTTACAGTCACACTTTGTGCCTCTGTACCACGACGACATAAAATATTTTATTTAAAAAGTAAAGACGGAAAGTCTGTCCGTCTGTCAAGACCATTTATGTCGAGATCACAAGGAGGTATCAGTTAAAATTAATATTTAGATATAAAATTATTTAAATCAATGGTCTTTTGAAACTCAGCAAAAATCAAGCTTCGAAGTCATTTTGCTGCATTTTCTATGAAATTCGCCCCGCAATTAAAACCTGTAGGTTACTACTACTCAATGGACCTACAGTACTGGAATTTTGCAAAAACTGAAATCTTACAATAAGTAAATGAAGAAAAAACTTCAAAATATAAAAATTTATATGTATTTCATTGAAAAAATTTTTACAAACTCTCTGTATTTCTCTAATACAAAACGACTGAATACGCCCGCCAACTTAAGTTTGTCAACTTTTATAAATTGTGCTTCCCGTTGATCTAAAATTCTGAATCGTTAGTGGACAAATCCGACTCGCAGTTAACCGGATTTTTCTTACATATAAAATATATTGATGAATTGTGAAAGTAAAAAAATACATTTCCTTCTCGCATAAGTAAGTAAATTCTGTTGATAGCATTTTTATAAATTTAATTAAATCAGTCTGATTACAGTCCGCCTTTATACCCACTGCTATCAATAGAACCGTTAGCTCTTTCATTTCAACACTTTTAGTGAACTCATTTTCATAAAAGCCTTCATTATGCTTCCCTCTAAGTTTGATAACTTTATTTACTGGCACGTAAATCTTGAAACATTCTATTATAGCTTTGGACGTTTGAATAATACATTTTTATTGTTAAAATTTAATTCTTTATTAATTTTGTATTCCAATAGTTATTTTTGATTAAAAGTTGTATTTTAATATTATTTACAATTTGAGATGTTTCATTTGATAGTCAATAAATATTAAAGAAATAAGCAAATAAGTAAATATAATAACGTCAAACAGTAAGAGCTTGTATATTTATAAATATTCTGGACGAGATAAACATTCATAATAAAAAAAAATTGCCATAATTGAAAGCACTCCGTCAAAAGAGTATCACAGGTTAATGGAAACCCATACAAAAATTCATTCACAAAAATATAACAGAAAAGTGACTCCATTACAGTAATGGAAAATAGTGGGCTCTCGTTTCTAGATTTTTTGTTTTAGTTTAGCGCTGATGCCGCCGCCGTAGTTACAGAAATACACGTTCCGATGCACGCTTTCATTTGGATATTTTTGTTGGCATGACCCAAAAGTAAGTATCAGTCGAAACCCATAAAGATTTATTCTATTATAGTGTGTGTATAGTGTTTATTATTTAATTAAAATATGTTATTTGAATAAATATTTATTTGATGAAATAAAATGAAATAGTGCTGTTTATTTTAGTTTAATTTTTGGAAATATTTCAAAAAAAAGTTTTTTTTCATTTATTATCAAATATAATAATAGTTAATAATATGTTTATAATAATTTACTAATACACTGATTCATTCAAATGGTAATTAATTTTTATCTTCACACTGTATCCCGCGCTTAGCAGGGGGAGCGTGGGAACCTAGTGTTAAATCACTCCGTTCCCATTAACACACTTCCGTTGTTCACATTACGCCCAATTGCCGAGGCATTGCGCGTTGAGCAGCAGAACACAACGCCGTGCTTTGCCTCGTTATGAGAGTGAGGAAAATAAAAAAATAAATATTTCATTTCCCCGAGTGGGAATCAAATCTGTCAACAACTACCTGTTTCCAGTCGTACGCTTGTGCCCCTGGGCCACGAATGGCCCCAATTCAATAACTTTATTGAAAATGTGATTTTTTTTTTAAATTTTATTATGTATCTAAAAAGTACTTGAAAAATACTGATCTTGTATTTAAAAAAAAAATTGCTCCACGTTGTATCACGCACACAGCAAGGTATGTAGAGGGAATCTAGTGTTTAGACACTCCATTCCCCACTTTTTGTCGAAATGTATACCTCCAGTATTGCGTGTTGAGTAGCGAAACTCAACGCCAAACCAAACCGAACCAGTCGATTTTGCAGTCCCACTTTGTGCCTCTGCGCCACGACTAGGCTCTGTCTTTTTTGGCTTTAAGAAATACAATCCCTAGGAAAAACAATAAATATATTTCAAATATAAACATATTCCAAATGGAATCTGAACACATAACCATCACAATCAATCGAGCATATCCCTGCTGCAGCACGATAGAGGATTTTATTTTTAATACCCAACGCGTATAATATTTTATTAAATATTAAAACAATAAAATTTTATTGACGGTGTCATAAAAATTAATGCTCTTTATTTACATTTTAGTGACACTGGTATGTAGAGTGGAAGTTAATTAACTATTATGAATAATAGGTACTCGTGATATGTTTAAATAATCATTTGTCATCGGTTTGATTTTAATGAATTTCGTGCTAATGTTTTTCAGCTTGTTGTGACAATTTTGTAGCTAATGTAAAAGCTCTTTTGCATTATATGAAAAAGGTATATAGCGATAACTAGGACCGTAACTAAACAAGGCAACATCAAGGCATTAGTGTCAGTCTAAAGTATAATTAAGGCAAGAAATTAATTAATAATATATAATACTACATAAGAATGTCAAACCTTATGTTCCTGGAACTTTAGTGTTGAGATACGCTCTCATTAAGACTTTAATAACATTAAAAATATTTAATAAATAGCCATTTCTTGCCAAGTGATAATTCTCAATAAATATGTTTGGATAGTGGAAATTTATAAAAATGTCCCTGCACAAATGCTAACTATATATATAAGTCGTAACAAGCGTGTAAGAATTTCCACGTAGTTTGATGAGAACGTGTAGCTTAGTGGTCAGTGCGTTTGAACGGTTTCCAAGAAACGTGGGTTGAAATTCCACTATAACTTAGTGGAGTTGTTGTGTGGAAAAAAAAACACCTTTTCTAAAAATGTATGATTTCTTTCGCCCCATGAAGTAAACAGTTCCTCTAATATAGTGGTTTTCTTTATGTCAGTATCAAAAACTTAACGAGTAGTGGCGGACGGTTCAGAGCTCTCGTCAATAAATCACCAACGGAGCGACTACATTTTATCTGTCACTTGTCTTCCTG
Organism: Heliconius hewitsoni; assembly: GCA_018230445.1. Taxonomy (NCBI): domain Eukaryota; kingdom Metazoa; phylum Arthropoda; class Insecta; order Lepidoptera; family Nymphalidae; genus Heliconius; species Heliconius hewitsoni. The sequence continues at coordinate 3,885 of DWAN01001507.1, read as the reverse complement.
GTACAAATGGAGGATCAAGTTCTTGTATCATTAGCCGCGGTTATCATATAAAGTGTCATTCACTTAACAAAGTAACTTCGTGTTTACTTTTTATACTAGTGGTCTCCTTGTGGCTTTGCCCGCTTATAAAACACAATTATTTTTTTCCTATCTCAACTAATCTCGTGATATAATATTATTACCATTTTACAGATTATATCTATACATGGATAGTTTAAATTTTATCAAATTCAGTAAAACATTTATTTTGTAGCAATATTGTCGTATGTACACTTCTTTATATTGACATATTATTTTTATTTGTGGATCGGTTGAATTAAAACAAACACTAAATTTTAAGTAAATCTTGCCAGAATCTAAAAGTGATAATTATATTTAAATCGGTTGTTTCTTCTATTTGGTAGATTTTGTCAAATCTGCTTTTATTGGTTACCATTTGAACATCATAGGAAGTGAGTCTATGCTTTCGCAAGATAGAACGCAGAAAAAACAGTTGACGAACTGTTAAGACTTTATACATCACATATAATTCTGCTGGGGAATGAATAGGTATGAAAATCATAACCTTCAGAATACATATGCAGATCGGCCATATTAGTTGGAAATGAAGGTTAGTCTTTTATTTATAAGTTTTTCCAGGATCTTGAAAAGAGTACTTAGTACTAATGTGGGTCTGTAAGTACTAACGCAATATTTAAGGACTGGGTAAATCACAGCCATTTTGAACACTTTTGGGAAAACTTCCTAAAATAAATACAGATCTCAGACCCAAGTAATAGATGGAGTAAGAATATTTACTGCAGCTTTAATAATAGACGATGCTATGTCATTCCACCCCACTGCACATTGACTATTGCGTACTCCGATCAAGGATCTGATTTTTGAGCTATACGTTCCAATAAATACCAACCATGAAGGAAGGTACTTTTGAGGGACACCTCTAAAGTAACCAGCAAATGCAAGTTTCTTCCCTACATCAGCAAAATACTTATTGACAGCCAGCCAGATTTGTTGAAGCCTTCGTATTTTCCCTAGCGATGTTACAGATTACTTGTATAACATTCAAAGTCTTTCATGTACTTTTTTTAGTCTTCTATTGTTCTCATAATTTGTTTTTACTTTCTTCTTTAATTATATTGCAGATTTTTTTATATCCTATATAAGTGACTTTTATAATTAGGTAATTTTCTTCGGATACAGATACGGATTCTATTTTTAAAAGTTTAGCACGATTACGTATCTAGCGAAGGAAACCAGAAGTAACTCAAGGCATAATAATTCGTTTTCTGTTAGTATGTGAACATTTTTTATAAAAATAGGCAAATAAATAAAATAAGAGTAAGATTAGTCTGGTAGTAATTAGCTCTCAGTCAATCTATCTTCATCATATATTTCAAGACAATTGAATAATTATTTGATTCACTTATTCTGCAAGTAAATTCTCTGATTCTTGGCGCAAGGATGCAAATTTGTCACTGTAAACGCGACTGGTTGTGAGCTCGATCCCACATCGAGGAAATGAAACATTTATTAAAATTTTCCTTTCTTTGCTCTTCTTTGCTGTGTCGAGGCAAAGCACGGCGTTGAGTTCCGCCACTTAACTCACTTATAATCAGCAAATACATATATCGAAAATAACAAATAGTACACTGAGGGTTATTTACATAATTAATTATTATATTTAATACTACTCAATATTAGCTATCAACACTGCATTATATTTCAGGTAACTAATTATTGCCATTATTCATAATATGATATAGAATAAATAGCTTCACTTGTAATAATATTAAATGTTTGTATTTGAGACAATGAAAACTGACCAGATAATTATATTGAATCTATTTGTGTCATTTGTCGTTATTAGATTTTTAATAACTACAAAATCTAGAGCCATATATACAAAGAAATGTATAAATTAAAAAATAAATCAGCTTCACCCTGTACCCCGCGCTCAGCAAGGTAGGCAGAGGGAACCTAGTGTTTAAATTTCCGTTCTCCAGTTTCCGCCAGATTCTGATCTGGAGACATTGCGTGGAGATTGGAGGAATTTGACGCCGCATTTGCGTCGTTACCAAAGCTTTTATCGAGTGTCGATGAAAAAGTGTTGATTATTGGTTTCTGGTGCCGTTACCTTACGTATACTTTTGAGCGCCTGGGACTTGCAGGACTTGTGTAGGCTTCAGAGGCCTCTTTACATTAATTAATACTTACCTCCACTGCTCAATTTCAATATGGCTAATCAATTTGGTTACGTAAACACGTTATATTCAGTGCAGGTCAAATTCAAGAATATATGTATTTTAATTTATATTAGATATATTATAATAAAAATGTTCTTAAATGTTAAATTTTATAAGTTAAAATTAGTAATAATTAAAGTGCGAATCGTAACATTTAAGATAGTAAACGTTTTCTTTTTAAATTCATTGCTGCTTAACAGTCTACGGTTGACGTGGTAGTCCTATAGGCACCTCGAAACATAAAATTCGGCTATATAGGTACCACAAATTAAATTTATTTGGTTTATTACCACAAAAAATTTGGAAAGCACAAAATGACTTAACTTTTACTTTTTTTCTTAAATACATTTTAGTTACATACAACTAAATAATTTATTTAATTAAAATAATCAATATTACATTACACAATAAAATAAAATACAATAATAATTAATAAGCGTAATGTGTCCCTGTACCGTTATGAAAGTGCATAGTAAAAGCAAAGGGGTTAAAATAGCAACTTAAATATTCAAGCATAAAACTAGACAAGCCATAACCGCCCTGACGCCGGAGTGATGACTATTATAATATCATGTGAGCTCGTGTTGGACATACTACGAGAAATGTAAGGCTTCAACTCTATATAATAAGTTATACATACATATGTTACTTACGTAGAGACCAATGGTGGCGCAGGGGCCAAGTGTGGGACCGTAAACCCGATAGGTTGTGGGTTCGATTCCCACTCGAGAAAATGAATTATTTCATATTTTAATTTCTTCACTCTGGTGTCGAAGCAAGGCATGGCGTTGAGGTTCACAATAGACAATGCTACCAAAATTACGTACGTCGCGTAACGACTTAACACTAGGCTCCTTCTGCCTATTCTGATATTATAAAAAAAATGCTTATGCTACTACAAGACTTAAACAAGATTGTTGGTTAGCATTTAAATTATTTTTTATGAAATTATCTCTATTGCAAATATCGAAACTAAGAGTGAAGTCACTGATTTTCACCTCACTTTTCACCCAATTTTTAAGAAATATTGTGTAGAGTGGCTGAACTCTACTCTGAATTTGGTCTGCAAGAGCACGGAAATTCAACTATACTTAATATAACTAAATATACTTAGCCTCAACTAATATTCAAATATATTAAATTAAAATGTATTTATAAATATTAAATATTATTATTAAGATATGCATTTTTTTATTGCTTATTTTATTTCTATGACATAATTTTTTTTTATTCACATATCGTGTAGGTGATTAGATATATTTGCAGATGCATCAGAAAGATGAAAAAATTATATCAGATTCTAAACTGTAAAATCTCTTAAATTTAAATATACGTCACTTATACCTATACATCACTATCGTTGGGGGAAAAAAATGTTTCGTAGCAATAGCTACGTTGATTCTGTATTGTATTCATGTTCCGCTTTACAAAAAGACATGTAAAAATCGGGAATCTATTGATTGTCGTCGTCAACTGCACTCTTTTCAACGTATTTTTTTTCTTTTAGTACACAATTTTTAATATATTATGTTTAAATAAGTATATCAGCTTCACGCTGTATCCCGCACACCGCAGGGTAGGTAGAGAGAACCTAGTGTTTTAGACACTCCGTTCCCCACTTTCTGCCGAATTCTGGAGGCAT